>CAUYTI010051953.1:0-11090 GCA_963575145.1 Galago senegalensis | reverse complement strand
CTGGGACCACAGGCACCCGCCACAACGCCCGGCTATTTTTTGGTTGCAGCCGTCATTGTTGTTTGGCGGGTCTGGGCTGGGGATTCGAACCCGCCACCTTAGGTGTACGTGGCTGGTGCCTTAGCCGGTTGAGCTATAGGCACTGAGCCATCTCCTTTGTTTACAGAGAGGAAATCCATAAAACAAAAACAGCGGCTACCAGTTTTCAGGCAGCCATATTCAAGGCAATCTCACATTCAAAATAGGTCTTTTAAAGGGGAATGTTAAAAAAAAAAAAGAGGGTTTTAATCAGGTCCAATTACACTGATCTCAAATGCCAACGTTGACCCATGCTTCTGTGTGTAGCAGCTCCTACTTTCTCAGCAGCTACAACCTGTGCAGACTGCATTGTTCAAGATGGCTCCAAGAAAATTTCTCATCTCACTTACACCATGATGTTACACTCCTCCCATTGAGGGGTGAGAGCCTCTGTTCCCTTTCCTAATTCTGGAAGGGCCTATGACTACATAATAAAAGTGACATCGTATGACTTCTAAGGCTAGACCATAAAAGGCAATACACCTTCCATCCACCTGGTTCTCTTGGGACACTTGCTCTTAGAACTCAGCCATCACGCTGTAAGGAAGACCAAGCCACCTTAAAAGGCCATTTGTAGGTGGTGTGGCTGACAGCATCAATGTGAATGAAAAAGCCTTTAGGATAACTAGCCCCAGCTACTGTTTGTCTACAAAACCACATGAGAGATCCCAAGTGAGAACCACCTAGCTGAGCTGAGGCAACTCTCAGAACCATGAGAATTGGTTAATAAATAAAATGACTATTATTATTTTAAGCCACTAAATGTGGAATGACTCATTATAAACCAATATATTTTATAATAGGAACTTCAGCCCACCCTTATTCCCTTTTAGCTAACTTCCTTAAAAAAAAAAAAACTACACTAATAATCTCAAACCACTCAAGTATGGTTGCTGTCCCCAACATTCAACTGAGAGGTTCTTACAGCAGTTAGCTAACATCAGAGATCCCCAGTTGCCAAATACAATGGATAGCTTACCATCCTTAACTTACTTCATCTTGCTATGCTATATGACACTGTTATATATCCCTACCTTCTTCAGTTTCACCTGCTCTGCTTCAGAGATGTCTCTCTCCCCTAATTCTTGAAAGACACATCTATTACTATTGTCAGCCACTTAACTTCTCTGTGCTTCAGGATTCCAACTTCTCAATCTATAGATTTTCTGAGAGCCAAATACTTAGGCTTCATTCTATCTATGCTTCTGATTCCAAACAGTGAACTTTATTTCATTTATTATTTATTTTTAGAGACGGGGTCTCACTGTGTTGCCCAGGCTGGAGTGCAGGGGCTATTCACAGGTGTGATTCCACTACTTATCAGTAGTTTTGACCTGCTCCATTTCTGACCTGAGCCAGTTAGACAAGAAAGTAGTCCCTCTACTCGTGGGAGGTCACCATAGTGATGTCAGACTTAGTGAGGACACCTGATGGGCACAGCACACTACATCCCAGAACTCCTGGGCTCAAGCAATCCTCCTGCCTCAGCCAGGTCTATAAGCATGCATCAATGCATATGGCCCTAATAGTGAATTTTAGGCTAGGTGTGATGGCTCATGCCTGTAATCCTAGCACTCTGGGAGGCCCAGGTGAGAGGATTACTTGAGCTCTGTTCAAGAACAGCCTCATCAAGAGACCCAATCTCTACTAAAAGTAGTAGAAAAATTAGACAGGTGTTGCAGTGGCCACTTGTAGTCCCAGCTATTTGGGAGGCTGAGTTAGGAGTTTGAGGTTGCTCTGAGCTAGGCTGATTCCATGGCACTCTAGCCTAGGCAGAGAATGAGACACTGTCTAAAAAAATTAAAAAAAAAAATAGTGAACTTTAGGTTTGACTTCTCTTCTGAGACTCAGGTATATATTCGTTTACTCATTGAACAAATACTTATGAAACAAATGCATGCCAGCCAATGGGACAATGCAAACGAAGTTCCTATCTTATGTTCTCGTAAGTATGCCCCCCCCAAAACAAATAAATAATTACAGATGATGACGTAGTGGGTGAAGATAGAAGACTGAATGAATGCATCTAATTCCACTCCTTCTTAAAACTTCAGTAAAAATGGCTCGGCGCCTGTGGCTCAAGCGGCTAAGGCGCCAGCCACATACACCTAAGGTGGCGGATTCAAATCCCCAGCCCAGGCCCGCCAAACAAAAATGATGGCTGCAGCCAAAAAAATGGCCAGGCGTTGTGGTGGGCGCCTGTAGTCCCAGCTACTTGGGAGGCTGAGGCAGGAGACTCGCTTGAGCCCAGGAGTTGGAGGTTGCTGTGAGCTGTGATGCCATAGCACTCTACCCAGGGGGATAGCTTGAGGCTCTATCTCAAAAAAAAAAAAAAAAAAAAAAAGAAAGTGGAGTCATGCATCACTGCAAATAGACAACTGAAAATAGGAAGCGGTAGGCAGATGAGACCTGGCTGGAGTGTAAAACAAGTCTGAGGCATACTTTTCTGTTCCAGTGAAATTCGGAGAAGAGATTCCAGTACCTAGAAAGCCACAGAAGCTTTTATGACCTCACTATTTCTTAAAGAATGAATGTATGAAATGAAAAATCAGAAGCAGACATTCCCCACAAATATATACTCAATTTTAAAATACGTTTGAAGTTATCCATCCTAGAATAACTCTGTTAAAAGAAAAAATTTGTTACAGCCACCATAGCAATCATTCTATCTTAGAGGACAATTCTAGAATAATTAAAATATAAATGTAAGAAAAATCTGTGAGAATTTTAGAACAAAAATGAGTGAAAAGTTTTATACACTTAGTTGGGAAAGACATCTCTAAGCATGACATCAAAGGCAAAAACAATAGATTGATTTTTCAGGAAAATAATTTAAAACTTCTCTGTGCCAAAAATCCCTCATAATAAAAACTGGGCTGATGAGGTGGCACATGCCTGTAGTTCTAGCTACTTAGGAGTTTGAGGCAAGAGGATTGCTTGCAGCCCAGAAGGTCTAGGCTGTGAGCTATGATCATACCATTGCACTGCAGCCTAGGTAATAGAGTGAGACTCTGTCTCCTAAAAATCAGAAAGCAAACAAATATAAACAAAGTAGGAAAAATTTTTGTAACCACAAAGTCCACTTAACATAAAATGTATAATACTTTAACTATTTGCAAAATGAGCATAAGTCATGAAAAGACAATTCACAGACAGCACCTGTGGCTCAGTGGGTAGGGCGCTGGCCCCATATACCAAGGGTGGTGGGTTCAAACCCAACCCCAGCCAAACTGCAACAACAACAAAAATAGCCAGCCATTGTGGGGGGCACCTATAGTCCCAGCTGCTTGGGAGGCTGAGGCAAGAGAATCACCTAAGCCCAAAAGTTGGAGGTTGCTGTGAGCTGTGATGCCACAGCGCTTTGCCAAGGGTGATAAAGTGGGACTCTGTCTCAAAAAAACAAAAAAAAGACAATTCACAAAACACAATGTCCAGTGAATACAGGAAAATATGTTTAGAGTTCAAATGCTGTGACTTATTGCCTGGGATTCCCAATATGTACTGCAGGGCCTGCTTCAATATGGGTTCACAATAAATGTTCATTTCTTCGCCCTTTTTCCTTTCGTCTTCTTACTTTTCTCAATCACCTAGCACAGTTACTGGTGTATATTAGATACTTAGTGCTTATGGGATGGTTTCTTAACTTTTGATTTCAATATCATTGGTAGTCTGAAGATGTAAAGATGTAGATAGTCAAGAAATTTAGTTATACACCAAAGGTAACAGTAGCCCATTGAATGCCTATTCTGTACTAAGCACTTTGCATACTTAGTTCATTTAACCTATGTAATGGCTGCAAGTACTCCCTTTTTATATGTGAAGAAACAGGCTCAGAGAGGTAAAAGGAACAAAAGTTACCCAGTTAATAAGTGGAGTAATCAAAGTTTGAAATCCTGGACTACAAAGGCCAAGTAGTTTTCCACTGTACCTTTATAGCACCTAAAAAGTTCACAAATCACTATAGCGAGAGAACTCTAATCACTATATAGGCATGTGCACACCCAAAACATTTCAAGTGTGTTTATCTTCTAAAATGGATGAGACCCAGACCCACAGATTGTGCAAGGCTGCATGAGCTAGAGAGAGCTCATTAATCTCCTTGAATTCCTTCAACTCAGCTCCCCAGAGAAGAAAGGCAGCAGATGGTCAGTGTGGCTGCTCACTCCTCAGCTGCACAGCTATTTTCTAAAGAGAGTTTCAACTTGACAAGCTGACTTGAAATTTCTAGGGGCTTTTGGAGCTGGCACAGTTTAGTTTAACTGAAACCTTAATATCTGCTTATTAAATCTGTTCATAGAGCACTCACCAGGCTAGTCTAGTGGTAAACAATAGTGTACTAGAAATAGCAGTGGATGGGGAGAGATAGAGCTGAGTTCCAGCTCACCAGTTTGTTTTGTTCATTCATTTGGCAAATGCTTTTTTGAACTGTCAGATGCCAGGTTCTGTGCTCTATTCTGTATATTTAGCAAGAAAGGATTCAGGGAAGCTATCACATGATTTCTTCCACTTAAAGGGAAATAGAGGTTAAGGTACTATAAACATCGTTCTTAAGCAAGTTGCATTAAGGTCTGTGTGCTCCTTTCTCAGAAACTAAGGCACACTGAAGGAAGAGGAAACTGGAGCTCCAACAGATGCTTATGCCAGGTTGCTTTTGAAAGGTGGTTCTTTCAGATAGTAGAAAATCTTGCCCCTCAGTGTTCTAAATTAAGAGAGTTCTAATTAGATGTTATCACAACTTGAAATTTCTGCCCTAAGGAATATTCAGAAGCAGGGAGGGATAGACAGGCTGGGTTCCTTGCTGAAATGCTGGCCTGGTCATCTCTGCAGTGCCTTGCTGTAGGACAGTCCTCTGAATTAGTTTCCAGCTGGTGGCTACAAGGTGAGTCATGCCAGCTTGGGGGTGCAGTCCTGAAAGAATTCCACCTTGAGCTGAGGGCCAGAAGCACTCCAGGTATATATGAATGCCTTGGCATTATCTTGGGTAGGAGATATAGGACCATTTGAAATCCTTTATCTGCTCTGTTTCTTGGTGCTCTAAACTTCCATCTTATTTTAACTTACTCATAAATGAAGTTCACATCACAGAGGAGGTAGCTCCTGATTTTGTCACATTGAAGACACATAGCCTCTAACCTTAGGGAATTTTTAGTCTAGTGGTGCCATATACTTGTACATATCATGTCAATTAGAGACTGCTAGGTAGTTCCTTATACCTTAAAAACATTTTTCTATCCATATTCTTCATTGATCCTTATAAAAATCCTGTGGTGTGTAAGACTCACTATGTTGTCTAGGTTGGCCTCATCCTACTTCAGTCTCCCAAGTAGTTGGGACCACAGGTGTATGCCTTTGTACCCTGCATTGGTATTTATTATTGTCATCTCCAAGATGAAGAAACATAGGTTTAGTGAAATTTAATGATTTTACAGTTGCAGAGGTGGTGAGTGGTAAAGATGTTATCAAATCCTTGCCTATGATTCCAAAATCCTTATGTTGTAGATAAGATTCTATGTCTTTCAAGATTTCCCTCCCTGCCGCCTCCACATACTACAAAGTCCTTAATAATCCTTGGGACTATGAATATGATGGATTTTACTGCCATGATTACATGTGAGTAAATGTTACATGGCACAGTTGATGTTAAGAGAATATATGGGTGGGCCTGACCTAATCATATGAGACCTTTGAAAGCAGAGAGTTCTCTCAAAGCAGTAGCAGCACCAGAAGTCAAAGAAATTTGAAGAATGAGAAGAGTTTGATGCTTTGTTTTGCTTTAATGGAGGAGATAACAAGGACTGAGAGTCATCCCTAGCCAATGGCTAGCAGGGAAATGAGATCTTCATCCTGGAACTGAAGGGCACTGAATCTGCCAACATGAATGAGCTTGGAAGTATATCCTTCCCCAGAACTTCCCAAGGACAACTTGGCCCAGCCGACATCTTGCTTTAGGCTTGTGAGACCTTAAGCAACCATACTGTGCTGGACTTGAAAGCTACAGAACAGTGAACTATATGTAATTAAAACTGCGTTGTTTTAAGCCTCTATTTGTGGTGATTCGCTATGCAGCAATAGAAAACCAATACTCCTTGGCTTTCTTGATAAATCTTAGGACTTTGAGGCAATTCATAACTTTTCTGGCCTTAATTTTCATTTGAAAGAAAGTTAGATATGATCTTTATGGTCTCTTCTAGATTGGATGGTTCTAAGATTCTTAAAAGAGTTTTTGTAAGGGAGGAAATAAAACAATGCACCTGAATGCACTTTAATATTAAGAAAATAGTATACAGGGAGGCACCTCTGGCTCAAAGGAGTAGGGCACCAGCCCCATATGCCAAAGGTGAGGGGTTCAAACCCAGCCCTGGCCAAACTGCCAAAAAAAAAAAAAATAGTATACAAAAGAAAGAGAATAATATTCAACCTAATATTTCTAGTGATCTGATGATCTCTTAAGATCCTGTAGGGCAGTTTCTCATGGTAAGTAATCTGTATTTTAGGGCCATAGCTATGACAGTGTTGAGAAGACAAAGAGTTTCTGGATCCTTCTATGTGAAGGCACCTACTATCCATCTCACCTGTGGAAGATGTAGAGCACATGTGGAAGGAATGATGCACTTCAATGTCCTGAGGTAGATAGAGCTTGAAAGTACTACAAGGCCTTGAAAGTACTACAGGAATAAGGCCTAACCCTTATAGTATGGGGTAGGGGCAATGTCCACATGAACAAGTGGTGACTACAAAGTGATTAGAGAACACCCAGAGGAGAAGGGAGGCTTCACTGGAAGGCATAAAGCTTGGGCTGGGTTTTGAAGCTAAGTGGTTTATGAAGCCCTTGATAGTGGAATAGCCCAAACAGAGGCAACAGCATATGGAAAGGCGTAGTATATGAGAGAAACTGACAATATAGATTATACTTGGTAATTCTAAAGCCTAGAATGGGTATTTATTAAATGGTAACTGTTAGCAAGTAGATTATTGCTGGAGTATTTGAAATGGTGAAACTGGAGAGAGGCTTTTGTAAATAGGATACCTCCATGTTCTACATGTTGGACATCAAAGTCTGATACACCTCTTTAATTGTATTTGTTTTCATTTTTTATTTCAGATTAATATGGGGATCCATATGATTAGGTTACAGGCATAGTTTGCTTTTGTAAGGTTCAAATCTGAATTTTAGTTGTGTCTTTCACTCAGGAACTGTGCAATATACCCATGCAGTGTACCTGTCGGGGGGGATTTACCCAGCTCTTTTTTCCCCTCCTCCCTACTTGAATTTAATTGAGTTTTTCTCTCATGTGAGCATGTAGTTGCTAATCTACTAGCTCCAATTTAGTATTGAGTACAGGTAATGCTTTTTTTTTCCATTCTTATACACAGCAGTTTTCAACCTGCAAGTCATGACCCCTTTGTAACAATGAGAACACATCGCAGCATTAGGAAAGTTGAGAACTACTGATTTAGGAGAATATTCTCCAAATCTACCTAAGTTGTTTCCATCTATTTTAATGGCCAGATAACATTCCATGGTATGAATGTTAATCCATTATTAATCCATTCATGCATTGAAGGGCAATTGTTTATTGAGTGGCTATAAACATTGGAGTGCAAATGTCCTTAAGGTAAAATGTCTTTTTTTCTTCTGGGTAGATATCTAGTAATGGAAATGCAGGATGAAATGATAGGTCTACATTTAGTTCTTTGAGAAATCTCCATATTTCTTTCCATAGAGGCTGTACTAGTTTGTAGTCAATCAATAATGCATGAATCTTCCCTTCTTTCCACACCCATTCCAGTGTCTGCTGCTTTGAAACCTTGTGATGTGGGCCATTCTCACTGAGGTTAGGTGATATCTCGGAATGGTTTTGATTTGCATTTCTCTGATGGTTCAGGACAATAAGCAGTTTTTCATGTGTTTGTTGCCCATTGGCTTTCCTCATGAGAAAAGTTTCTGTCCATGTCTCTTGCCCAGTTCTTAAGGGAGTTATTTGATCTTTTCTTATTTATTTGTTTGTGTTCTTTGTAGATTCTGGTTATTAGTCCTTTGTTGGATGGATAGCACATAAATATCTTCTGTTCTATAGGTTGTCTCTTCACTCTGCTGATTATGTTTTTAGCTATGCAGAAAGAAACTTTTTAATTTAATCAGGCCCCATTTATTCACTGTTGTTGCTGCTGTGATTATCATGAGGACTTCTTCATAATTTTTTTCCCTAGGCTGATAAAACTAAAATATTTTTCCTGCACTTTCTTCTAGAGTTTTTACAGTTTTGTGTCTTAGATTAAAATCTTTTATCCATTGTGAGTTAATTTTTGTAAGTGGTGAGAGGTGTGTGTCCAGTTTCAGTCTTTTACATGTTGTTGATCAGTTCTTTTAGCACCATATATTGAATAGAAATTCTTTTCCCCTGTGTATACCTCTGTTTGCTTTGGCAAAGATCAGATGGCAATATGAGGCATTTTCATCTCTACATTCTCTGTTCTGTTCCACAGACCAATATCTCTATTTTTATGCCAATACTATGCTGTTTTTATCACTATAGACTTGGAGTATAATCTAAAGTCTGACCTAAAATGATGCCGTCAGATTTGTTCTTATTTTGTAGAATTGTGTTGGCTATTGAGAGTTTTCTCTGGTTCCATACAAAACTATTTTTTCTGCAGTTTTCTCTGGTTCTGTAGAACTATTTTTTCAAGATCTTCAAAGTAGGATATTAGTATTTTAATGGGGATATGTAGATTGCTTTCAGTGGTATAGACATTTTTAACAATGTTGATTCTCTCAAGCCATGAGCGTATCTTTTTCCATCTTTTAACATCCTCTGCAGTTTCTTCTCCCAGCGTTCCATAGTTCTTTCTATAGAGATCCTTCACATCCTTTGTTAAATATTCCTAAGTATTTCATTTTCTTTGATGCTACTGTGAAGGTTATTATATCTTTGATTTGATTGTCAGCTTGACTGTTTTTGGCATATATGAAGGCTACTGATTTGTGCACATTAGTTTCATATCCTGAGACTTTGCTATATTTGTTTATCAATTCTAGGAGTCTTGTGGTTGAATCTTTGGGATTTTTTAGGTATAAGATCATATCATCCACAGAGAGTGATAGTTTGACCTCCTCTGTCCCCATTTGGATACATTTGATATCCTTCTCTTGTCTGATTAATAAGACTTCTAGAATTACAGAATAATTGGAGGAGGGGGGTTAGTGGATGTCCTTGTCTAGTTCCAGTTCTAAGTGGGAATGCTTTCAATTTTTCTCTATTCTATATGATACTATCTGTTTGTTATAGATGGCTTCTATCAGTTTAAGAAATGTCCCATCTATGCCCATTTTCGTAAGTGTTCTTATCAAAAAATGACACTGAATTTTGTCACATGCTTTTCCTGCATCTATTTAGAGGATCCTATGGTCTTTGTTTTCACTTCTGTTTATGTGGTGAATTATGTTTATAGATTTGCTTATGTTGAACTAGCTTTACGTACCTGGGATGCAACTTGCCTGGTTGTGATAAAATATTTTATTGACGTATAGTTGAAAATATGTATAAATAGTTGTGCTAAGATTTTATTGAGTATTTTTGCATCAATATTTATGGTGGTCTGTAGTTTTCTTTTTGTTGTGTCCTTTCCTGGTTTTGGTATCAGTGTGATATTTGCTTATAGACAGAGTTGGGGGGTTCCTTTTTTCTCAGTATTTTGGAATAGGTTCTGCAATTTAGGTACAAGCTCTTCTTTGAAACTTTGGTAAAATTCTGGTGTGAAACCATCTGGTCCAGGACATTTTTTTGTTGCTGTTTTTGGGAGATTTTTGATTGTTTTGATTTTGGTGCTTGATATCGGTCAGTTCAAAAGTTCTATTTCTTCCTTGTTGAATCTAGGGAGGTAGTGTGATCCCAGAAATTTGTCCATTTCCTCCATGTTTTCCAATTTCTGTACATAGAGATTTTTGTAGTATTCAGGATGATCATTTGTAACTCTGTGCTGTGTATTGTTATTTCTCCTTTTTTGTTTCTGATTGAACTTATTTGAGATCTTACTTCTGGTTAATCTGGCCAAGGGTTTATCGATTTTATTTATTGATATATTTATATATCGATATATATTTATATATATATTTATTCAAAGAACCAAATTTTTTGTTTTGTTAATCTTCTGAATAGTTCTTTCATTCTTGATTTCATTTATTTCTGATTTGGTTTTGGTTATTTCTTTTCTTTTGCTGGGTTTGGAATTGTATTACTCCTCCTTTTCCATGTTCTTAAGATGAATCATTAGATTGTTGATTTGCACTCTTTCTGATCTCTAGATGTGGGCAATTAATACAACAACAAACCTCTTAGGACTGCTTTTGCATTATCCCACAGGTTTTGATAGCTTATGGCTTCATTGTAATTTTGTTCAAGGAATCTAATGATTTCTTTCTTTATCTCTTCTTTGGCCCAACTATTATTTATCAATAGGTTGTTTAGTTTCCTTGACTTTGTATGGGGATTACTGTTGGAATTGAGTTCTACTTTTAATTCATTGTGGTCTGTAAAAATACAAGACATAATTTCTATTTTCTGTATTTTTTTAATTTTTTGAGGCTTGATTTGTAACCTAGGATATGATCAATCTTGGAGAATAATCCATGAGCTGACAAGAAGAATGTATATTCAGTAATAGTGAGATGAAATCTTCTGCATATATCTGTTAAGCCTCTTTGTCCTACTGTTGTGTTTAAGTCCAACATTTCTTTGTTTATTTTCTGCTTGGAGGATCTGTTCAGTTCTGTCAGTAGGGTGTTGCAGTTCCCAGCTATTACAGTGTTGTTGTTTACCATATTTTTCAACCAAATATGGTTTGCTTTAAAAATCTGGGGATGTGGCTCAGCGCCTATAGCTCAACCAGCTAAGGCGCCAGCCACGTACACCTAAGGTGGCGGGTTCGAATCCCCAGCCCGGACCCGCCAAACAACAATGACAGCTGCAACCAAAAAATAGCCGGGCGTTGCGGCGGGCAACTGTGGTTCC
>CAUYTI010051951.1:0-110953 GCA_963575145.1 Galago senegalensis | reverse complement strand
TCAAGCGAGTCTCTTGTCTCCGCCTCCCAAGTAGCTGGGACCACAGGCGCCCGCCACAACACCCGGCTATTTTTTGGTTGCAGCCGTCATTGTTGTTTGGTGGGTCTGGGCTGGGGATTCGAACCCGCCACCTTAGGTGTACGTGGCTGGAGCCTTAGCTGGTTGAGCTATAGGTGTCGAGCCTGAAATTGAATTCTTACCTCATATGATAACACAGTGGGAAAAGATTGACATGTCATAATTAGTAATTATAGTTAAACTTAATTATAAAACTAAAATTATAAATTTAGAAGCAGATCTCAGGAAAGAAGTTGAAGAAAAAAACAAAACTGTCAAAGAAATTAAAACAAAAGTGGAAGAACTACAAGACAAAAAGATGATATAAAAAAAATAGTGAAGTTCATAGAAATTGGAAGTGAGGAAAGTGAGCAAGGTCAAATATATGTCTAAAAGAGTGATAGAGATTTAAAATATCAATGTTTACAACATGAAAGAAACTGCATTATTTGTTAACTGTTCTCATCTTGCTGAATTATAAGCCAGAAATTATAAACTAATCTATATTAAGTTATTTTCATGATCTCTCTACTGACAACTTAATTACACCATCATTTGTAGAAAGCAAAGGACTAGAAATCACTTGCAAAGGGATTTGCTATCACTTTCTTAGTTTGGGGACATTTATCAAAAAGGTTAACTAAGATTTATTAGGTGGCTATTATACTTACTGCTCTTTCACTTGGAGGCACCTTGTTTAGTTCAACATACTTAAAAAGTTGTTTAAAATATTGTTAATTTTAATATATATTGGCCAGTATACCATTTTGAGAGAAAATTTTATTAATATGGTCTTTAAATACATATTTTTTTAAAACCTGCAGCAATAAATGTAGATCACTTAATTTAGGGAAAGTGGTTACCATTTAATCTAATTGACAAACCTAGTCTTTATTTTCAAACTTATCTTTTAAATCAAACATCCTTCTGTCAGTGAAAGTCCCACTTGATTTTTCAACTCAAATAAATATGTTAATATATGCCTCCATGACAACCATCACATGGCTGAATTCTGATTCTAATATAGCTAAATAGATAAGGCACAGAGCCTTACCTTGTGTTGCCTGGATACAGTAAGGGGTACTGCTTCCTTCAGTGTTTCTTTGCTTTGCATTCACTAAAATCTCCCAGAGAGATGCTTCTTAACAGTAATAAGAGTATGGAAGAGGTAATGTCCTTAAGTGAAATGTCCTCGCTATTGTTTCATCTATAATGCATTTGACTTATTATATAACATGGGCCAAATATTCCATTTGTTAATAAAATATTAATATATTTGAGACAGAGAAAGAACAAGGTCTTACTGTAGTGCTTTGATTAAAGGAGGACTCACAGATAGCAGTGTTATAATTTTCCCTTTCCTTGGAGGCTTCTGCACTTCAGGAGGTATGTCTTCTGTACAGGGGGAAAGGGTGATAGTTGAATGGTGTAAGAGACTACTACTCTCAGATCAGTATTAGGAAGGTTGAAAGTGAGAGACCTGGATACTGATTGTCTTAAAAGTGTCTGTACTAACATACTTCTTAGAAAGTATTTGTGCAGCCCCTTTGTACCTCTTCTTGAAGACCACTGATAGAAAAGGCAGGCAGAGTAGATGCATCATATATATAACTGTAGAACCAACAAAAAGCCCAAACAAAAGACATAAAACCAATGTTTAAAGGTTAAACTTTTCTGAAATAAAGGACAACTTGAATCTAAATATTTAAAGAGTTTACTATGTACCTGGACCTACTAATGTTGCTAGACCTCAGCCATAAAATTTTGGGGAGAAGCTAGGCAAATAGCTCAAGATATTTATAAAAGGAGGAAGTGTTTTGGACTCAGATTTCATTCAGTATAAGAAAATGAAGCATACTTAAAAGATTTTTAAGAAAGGAATAGACAACTTATGGATTTTTATATCCAAACAGTCCTTCAAGTAAAGTCAACAAGCAAATAATTTTAAATTTAAAAGAATTTTTAAAGTATTCCTTTGAGCCTTTATTGAGGCAACACTAGAGAACAGACTTTTTTTAATCTGACTTTGCAAGATAAAGATAAAAGACTTTGGCTTTCCTTGTCTTATGCTGGAAGCTTTTTATCATCCGTAGCCCCTGTAGTGGACCTTGACAGATGGGCCGTGAGTTCTGGTAATACCACCTATTAGAGAATTGAGCTATTTCTTGGGCCTTTGGAGTTTTCAAAAAAAAGTAGAAAAGAGTCATGACTTTTCAGCACTCTAATCATTGATGGATAGGATCTGAAATAAGCTTGAGAATCAGCAACATAAATACACTTTTTCACATCAGGTTTGACTTCTTTAACACAAAGATGAAGTGGTAAGTTTTCATGATACCAATATCCAAAGTTGAGTTCTTGATGAAGCAGGTGGAATCCATTTCTGCCATTTTGGAACAAAACTGCATAGTTTGTGAGCTATAGTAAAATGTATGTCATATATTTATTTTTGAGAACCCCTCTGAAGAAGAGTATTATATTTTTGAGGGGTAAAGAGGTTTGGTGTGTGCTCTAAACCAAGTATTCTACTGGCTGCACTCTTATTTCTGTGCTCAACCTCAGTGGTTGTTGGTAAATAAGAAAAATGTAGTCTGTTACAAGTTTGGCTGTGAGAGAACTGCAATGTTCTTTGCTACTGATGCTGCACCAGGAGGCTGGATACCTGGGCCATGAATCAGGTTCTTTGTTTTGATTGCCCAGAAGATGCCAACATATATTCACAAAGCAGAGAGAACTGCCATGTAAAAAAGAGGATGATGAGGATGGTGAAGCTGTATTAACTTCACTTTTCTCAGAAGGAAAGAGGATGGTGCAGCAACTTTTTGGGAAGAGAATACCTAAGAAAGAAAAAGAAAAAATCAATCCAGAAAAGCTTAGAGAAATCCATAAAAAAATTAGAAATTGTTTTCAGGCCAAGGTCAACCATGTTTTCTTTTCTGTATATAATAGTATATCTGATAGAGAATGGATAAGTATTTGATTTGAACAAGTAACCTCTACCTGAATGTGCTGTGTCTTTGGTCTTCCTGTGACACCTTGGATAAGATTTCTTCAGAAAATATAAACAACTGACCAAAGAATTATTAATGATCCTTGGGCTATCCCTCACCAGTGACTCAGTGAAAGAATTTACAGCCTCATTAGAAAGTATATTCATCCTTTGGTAAGATGGAAGGATACCAGAAGTAGATGAGGAAGAGACCAAGCCTCCCCAATGGTATTGGTAATGACAAGGGGGAAGAGGAGGAGGCAGGAAGGCAGATGAGAAGGGAGAAATGGCAGAGAAAGTGGTCAAAGCAAAGCAGTCTCGAGCCCAGTCTGCTCCCAGTACTGAGGAGGCACAGAAAATCAAGGAAGTTCCGTATGAAGTTCATGAACAAAGATGAGGATGACGAAAGTGGCTCCAGTGCTCATTTCTTTAAGGAGAAGTAGTACATTGTGTTTGGGATGAGGCTGCATTATAAAATTAAATGTCTAAATCCAGTGATAAGAGGAAAGTGACCAAAATCACAGGAACAAATAATGAGAGATCTTAAGTGAATAAGAAAATAATGCTCACTGAGAAAGGACGTAAACTAGGTTCACCAGTGGCCACCAATGTAGAAGTTGATTATAAAGTATACTTCGGAAGAGGACTGTATTGGCATAAACCTTGAAAAAGCAAAAGAATGACTTTAGAAAAAGGATAAATTTGACAAAGGGTATAAAAGAAAGTTAAGGCAAAGCAATATGCAGAAAAGACTTAAAAAAGAAGCCAAAAGAGAAGTTAGAAGCAAAGGCCAAAAAGGAAGAGGGTGCCTTTAGGATTGCAGTGGCAATGATGGGAGAAAGAACATACACTTGAGTTGGAAAAAACCCTGAATAATGTTTGTGTTGGTGGGAAAAGTAAAATACAACATTCACTCTCAGGTCCTCATAAATACAGAAGTCTAAAGTCTAATCAGATAGTGAAGATAGGGAAAGTAAAGTCAGTGGTGCCAGGAAGATGCAGAAAATGAAGAAAAGAAGTAACAGTGAAGTGGAAGATGTGAAAGTAACAAGTTGCAATAGAAAGAAGGCCAAGTGGGAAACCCAAAGAGTTTGAATACAGGTCTGTCTGCAGCAGAAGACCAAGAGCTTATGTTGTACCTTCTCAGAAGCCATAGCTAAATGCTTCCTGCTCTTATCTCCTTGAAACCCCAGGTCATGACTAAGTGCGCCAGAAGTCAAAAAAGAATTGGCTTCAGAGCAGTTAGATAATGTAAGTCCCATGTCTCAAGGCCCATTGCAACTGCAGACTGAAGGGATCATGTATTTAACATCCTTCTTGTCCCATTATGGAGTACACATAAAATCAAGCAGATTATAAAAATTTCCTGATCCCAAGGGTGGCACCTATGGCTCAGTGGGTAGGGCACTGGCCCCATATACCAAAGGTGGCAGGTTTGAACCCAGCCCTGGCCAAATTGCAGCAAAAAAATAGCTAGGCATTGTGGCAGGCACTTGTAGTCCCAGCTACTTGGGAGGCTGAGGCAGGAGAATCACCTAAGCCTAGGAGAGGTCTGTGAGCTGTGATGCCTTGGCACTCTACGCAGGGTAATAAAGTGTGAGACTCTGTCTCTATTAAAAAGAAAAAAAAATTCCTGATTCCGTTTCCTGCATGTGTATCAGTAGACTTTATCCATTCCATTATTTTACTGCCAAGTGTTCCTTGTTGCATTTTTAGAAATTCTTATTTACAATAGGGAATGTACCATGTACTATTAAACAGAATTGCTTACAATTTTGGTGTATTTAATATTTCCAAAGACAGAAAATATGATGGAACAGCCTTAAGAAATGAATATTTTTAGAAATGAATATTTTTGAATTGATATTATAGTAATATAATTGTAATTATAGTAATTTTTTTGAATTGAGATTATAGTAATATAATTATAGTAATTATAGTAATAAACTTATTTTCTATTTTTAGTAAGTGAGTTTTTAGCAATGAATTTAACAAAGGGCATGCAGAATCTCTACAAAAAACAATAAAACAGTATTGAGAAAAATTAAAGAAGACCTAAGTAAATGAAAGAGAAGCCATGTTCATGGATTGGAAAACTCAAGTGATATTTCTCCCCAAATTGATTTATAGATTCAATATAATCCTTATATCTCACAAGCTTTTGTGGTAAAATTGGCAAGCTGATTCTAAAAATTAGAATGAGTGGGCTGGGCATGGTGGCTCATCCCTTTAATCCTAATACTTTGAAAGGCCAAGGCATGTGGATTGTTTGAGCTCAGGAGTTCAAGAACAGCCTGAGCAAGAGTTAGATCCCATCTCTAAAAATAGCCAGCTGCTCAGGAGGCTGAGGCAAGAGGATTGCTTGAGCCCAAGAGTTTGAGGTTGCTAGATGCCACAGTACTCTACAAGAAAATGAGACTCTGTCTCAAAAAATAAATAAATAAAAATTAGAATGAGAGCGTCCAAAACAATCTTGGAAGACTTGACTTTGTACCATATCTATAAAGGCGTAATAACCAAGACAGCATGGTGCTGCCACAAGGATCAGTGCATCTGAATAGGGACTAGAATGCACCTACACTTAACTTGGTTTCTAACAGAAATACAAAGCAATCTAGTGGGGGGAAGGGAAGCTTTTCAGTAAATGGTGCTCGAACAACTGGATATCCATACAGGAAAAAAAAATCTCCATTTGAGATGGATCATGTTACTGAATCTAAAACCATAAGGATTTTAGAAGACAACATCAGAGAATATCTTTATGACTTAGAGTTAGTTAAAGATTTCTTAAGATGCAGAAAGAGATCACTGTAAGAAAAAAAGATATAAATTAGACTCCCTCAAAAAAAAAAAACCTTCATTAAAAGATACATTTAAAAAACAATAGATAACCCACAGGCTAGGAAAAATATTTGCAAAACATGTTTTTGTCAGAGGACTACATAGATAAAGAACTTATATAACTCCGTAACAAAAAATGAATCAGAAAAAAAAAAAGACAGGAGGAGGGGACATAAGGTTGAAAAGGCACTTTATAACTAACACATTCCACAACAGAAGACATTCATAAGGTCAGTAACCATGTACTCAACATCACTAGTCATCTGAGCAATGCAAGTTAAAATAAAAATGAGAAACTCGCCAAAAAGGGCCAGCATTAAATAGATTATTAGAATCTTGAGCAACTGAAATTCTTACACATTGTGTGGGAGGGTTAATCTGTTAAATGTCTGGAAGTTTCTTACAAAGTTAAACATACACTTACCCAGTTGCTCAGCAGTTCTCTTAGGATTTAGCCAAGAGAAATGAAAATATAAACAAACCAAAAGATGCTTATGAGAAGTACATAGATAGCCCATGTACAGAGCAATTTTATTTGTAATAGTCAAAAGCTGAAACAGCCCGATGTCTACGAGTAAGAGAATGGATGAACAGACTGTGGTTATTCATAAAATGAAATACTAAGCAATAAAAAGGGACAGATACTGATACCTGCAACAACGTAGAAGAATCTCACATTAACAAAAAGTCTTATACAAAAGATGTAGTCCATTTTTATGGAGTTAGAAAGCAAGCAGAATTTATTTATGAGGGAAAAGGAGCAGAACAGTGGTTGATTCTAGGGGATGGGAAAGAGATTGGGGAGTGTATGAAGGAAATAACTTTGAGTAATGATAATGGGGGGGAGGGGGGTTGGTTATAAGGTATATACATTTGTAAAAACTCCTAGAATGGTATCCTAATGATTTGTACATTTCCTTTTATGTAAATTTTACTTCAAGAAAGAAAAAAAGTTTTTAAAAAAGTTACAAGGGAGTACTATTTTATGTCCATTAGATTGGTGCAAATGTTGATCAGGAAGTGGAGCATTCTAGACTCTTACTGTGCTAGTGATCATAAGAGGTAGGTCAGCCGTACAAGGCAATTTGTCATTATCTAATAAGTTGGGCGTACATCAATCTAGAAATTCCACTCTGAGGCATAGAAACTCTTGCAAATCTGCAGGGAAAAAAATATATAAGAATGTTTCAGAAACTAGGAAACAATTCTGATATCCATGAGAGAAGACATAAATTTGTTATATTTAAACATATTATGGATGACTCTTACCAACAAAACATTAAGTGATAAAAGCAAATAAGAGAAAAATACCTCCCGTATAATTCCAATGAATATAATTTCATTCCAGAATCTTCTAAAATTAAACAATATACTGATTAGGGATACATGTGTTAACACTAGACAGGACAGCAAAGAAAAATGTACATTTTAAAATTAAATAATCTTTAAGGATACTTGAATAGCAGAAATATCATATGCAAAATATTAGAAGCAGGCTTTCTGATGTCATTAAGTCATTCATTCGTTTATCAAATGTCTGTGCACATTAGTTAAGCCTATAAATGGAGGCAACAATTTTGGTAGCTGTATCTTAAAAATGAATTAGAAAAATTACTGAAATCTAAAATGACTACAGTTTATATAAGTACAATATCAGTCTTCTGAGACTGTTTCTCAGAAGTTGTGCTGTTGCTGCATTGAGAAGGAAAGGAAAATTATGGGTTTTCACTCATGTAAAGGGTAAATGAAGGCATCAAGAAAGAAGTAATTTTTGGCCCTTAGAATGAGTTTTCCAATAGCATTCTTTTAAAATATGATGGGCCAAACAATGGGACCCTGCTTTGACATCACTCCCCTAGTGCAGGTGCAGATGACTTTTGAAGGCATGTTTTTGTGAATTGAATGGAGTCTTGACCCATCATTGAATTTTCCTTACAACCAGGTCCTAGAGAATGTCTTCCATAGTTTATTTTCTTGAAACATAAATATGATAAAAATTCTCAGGATGCTGTGGCTAACACTTGTTCTTAACTGTTCTCTCAAATCCTAAACATTTTCAAAATATTTATAGATTTTTTCATCTCAGTAGTTTCTGTAAAATATGTGAATATTTTTCATTAAATCAACTTGCCATAAAATAAAGGTTGAACTCTGTAGTTAGAATGTAGTCTTGAATCTGTAGCTTAAAATTAAAAGAGTTTACCCCAATCCTTTACTCTGTATAAGTATTTAAACATTCCTTTGGATGCTAAATAATAAATTCATAGGGCTAGATATCTAGCAGTGTGACAGTCTGGTTACTTATATGAAGTATTTAGATATACACAATTGCAATTCCAGGGCCTTATTGCTTCATTTATCACAGGAAATGCCATAGTTCTGCAATATTTTCTAAGGAAAGCTACCCTACTTGCATGAATTCTCGTAGGAATGACCATGAATATTATGCCAATTTAATCCTAAGTATTGAAGTTAGGGTTCTAAATGACATTTAATAGTATGATTTATTTTCTAACTTAAACTTTATAGGGCACAAAACAAGATCCTATCCTTTCATATTGCTTTTTATTTGTAGAGAGTCTGAGTGATGATAAAAATCTAAGCTTAAGAACTATCAAATGATTTATTATATTTCATTTATTTTTCAAAGGATCAGGGTGTCACCAGTAAGCTATTAGAATTGTAGGTTTAAAGTTCCTCAATTTTAAAAAAGACCAGCTGCATAAACAAGTATGTGAGCTTTGTAATTTAAATCTTTGTGATTTTTTTTAATACTTCAAAGTCCCAAAGGAGGCAGATTTTCTTGGGTCATAAATAGTTGTTTATGTCATTACGATATCAAATGTTCAAGTACATTTCAAAATCTGTGTTTTAAAATATTAATACTTTTTATTGCATTCATTACAACCTCAAGAGATCATCTACATAAATTTCTCTTTTTTCAATAGTATGACTCTAAGAAAGGTGGAATGTGGAAAAACTGGAGAAAGACTGCTCCTAAAAAATTGGAATTCTGTAGCTCAAGATAGGTAGTGTAATATTATTAACTCTCTTTGAGACTATTGTAAAAGCTCTTTAAAGTGACTTTTCAATTACTTTTAAGTTTGGGATAATTGTACATTCACATGCAGTTATATAAAATCATATACACCCCATGTATCACTTACACAATTTCCTCCCATGGTAACATCCAGGATATTAACGTTGATGCAGTATAGATTATTCACATTTCTGTAGTTTTTCTTGAACTCATTTGTGTGTGTATGTATTTAGTACTATCCAATTTTTATCACATAGGTAGCTTCTTGCATCTATCACAGTCAAGATGAACATTGCCATCACAAAGGTTGGTGTTTTATAACCACACTTACCTACCTTCCCATCTCCCAGCCTTGTCCCTAACAGGGAGTGACTAATCTGTTCCCTATTTCCATAATTTTTTCATTTTAATAATGTTATTTAAATGGAACCTTAGAATATATAATCTTTTGGATTTGACCTTTTTTTTTTTTGACACAGCCTCAAGCTGTCGCCCTGGGTAGAGTGCTATGACATCACAGCTCTCAGCAACCTCCAACTCCCTGGGCTCTGCTTCCCAAGTAGCTGGGACTACAGGTGCCTGCCACAACACCTGGCTATTTTTTGGTTGCAGCCATCATTGTTGTTCGGGGAGCCTGGGGTGGATTTGAACCCACCAGCTCAGATGTATGACTGGCGTCTTAGCCACTTGAGCTATAGGCACCAAGCCTGACTCTTTCATCAATATAATTTCCTTGAGATTCATCCAAGCTATGTGTATCAATAATTAGTTCCATTTTATTATTGAACAGTAATTTCATCAAAATTTATTTTGATTTTTAATTTTCTCACACATAAAATGTGAAGACATGATGTAAAATATCAGTTAAAAAGCTGTTTAAAACATTGAAGTTAACTGTTAACAAAAATCATAGGTACCTTTTTGTCATTTTAGTCATTTAGATCGGATTTATCTGTGACTTAACATACTAAGACCTGATGAATCATCACTTGTATACTGAAAATATGTTTCTAGTAGGAATAAGAAAAGATCATTGTCTTCCTTAACTCATAAAAAGTGCAGGGCTGGAGATGCAAGACAGGGTCTTGTCCTGGTTCTAACAGATTTGCTATTTTGTTTTTTTCCTTTATACATCCTGTGATTATTTAACTAGTTCTATTCCTATAACCTGTTGTTACCCAGGTAACTCTCATTACACTTGTGCCTGTGTTTGTTTTTTCAACTAAATTATTGTGTTTTTTCTAAATTCAGAAAACCTTCTATCCTCCCCACCCCCTTTCTAAATGCACTGTCCCTTCTCTGCCCTGAAAGAAAGACGTGAAGGAATGAATACTTATGAGAATATTTGGCCTCATTTGGGAGGTCAGAAACGGCTTCCCTAAGGAAGTTACATTTAGGCAGGTATCTGAGCCATGAATAGGAATTACCTAACAGAAGAGGAGGAGGAAATAGCATTTTAAACAGAGGAAAGGGCATATTCTTCCTTCCTTGTGGTGGGAAGGAAGGAAGCATGAGGAATTGGAATAAAAACCAATGCAAATGGGTCAGGAGAACTAAGGAAGTATGTGGTATGAAATTAGACTGGAGAGGAAGGCAGAGGTCCATGTAGGGCTTTTTAGCCTGTATTTATCAAGATTTGAGCTTATACTAGGACCAGAAGAAGCCAATGAAAGATTTTAAGTGTGAAATTGACTTGACCTTGAAGATTTGCAGTTTGAAAGGTTGTTTTGGCTGCAGTATGGAATGTGCTTTAGAGTAAAGAGAGGAAATGTGTAGACTAGATGGGAAGCCACATTTTTCTCCATGGGGCAGGCTGGAGCTTGGGTAAAGTATTGGTGGTAGAGGTATAGAAAACAGGACAGATATAATCCGTAAATCTGAACAGATGTGTTATGTTAAGAGTATAAGAGGAAAAAGAAGAACTGTATCAAGAATAACTACTAGACTTCTGATTAGAGTATTTGATCAGTGAGATGGGAAATTCCAAAAGCACATCATATTTTGAGAAAGTCACTTTCCATTCTGGATGTAGAACATTTTAAATGGCTTTGAGTTATCCATCCAAGAGAAAATGTGAAATAGTAATGATAGTGGCTAATATTTATTAAATCATTTACAGTTACATGCATTTTTTTAGCAGAGGACATGAAAACATCAAAATGTTAAGAGACTTAGTCAGACAGTAAATGGAAGAAACAGAGTATGGACCCAGGAAGTCCACCTCTAGAGCCCATGCTCCTTACCACTCTGTACACTGCCTCTGTAGACAGATAAGGTCTACAGATGCATGCATAGGTCTGGAGCTCAGAGAAGAGGTCTCAACTACAAATAAAAAACACAAAATAAAAATTTTGATTTTGTTTGTGTTGATCTGATAAATAAAGCCATAGATATGGACAAGATATCCTAGATAGAGAATACCAAGTGAGACATGATGTTCACTTTGAGGTGTTCTAATATTCCATGCCCAGAAAGGCAGAAAGGAAAACCAGGGGCTTCTGGTTCCTAAGAGTGTTAAGAAGGAGCTAATGAACAACAGTTGTTTTGCTGCCAAGATGTCAGGTGAGATGAGGACTGCATTGTATCTGTGGATGACTTTGGTGGAAGCAGTCTTGGAGGAATGGTGTATTGTGCATCAGGACCATGTGGGGAGTAAACAGGAGATGAGGAGATGGAGTAAGACTATTTAGGAAACTTAATAGAGAAGTTTCCTTGAAACACAGAGTGTCTAGATAACTCTGTGAGCTATAGATGGAAGAGATATGCGACCAGAGGGTTTGTTTTTGCTGTTGTTTTAATGGAAGAGACTTGGGTTTAAAAGCCAGTGCAAAATATCTGCTTAAAAAGAAGAAGCTGAATATACACCCAGGACAAGGAATGATGTATTCATATTGTTGGGAAAATGGGAGAGAGTAGAATACAAAGCATAGGCAGAGGGCCTGGCCTTGGGAAGGAGGAGGGCACCTCTCCACTGAACTGGGTCAGGAGCTACTTAGGTGGCTAACATGTGATACCATGATAGTGACTCTCCATCCACTAACTTCTATTTTTTCCAGAAAATAGAGGTGAAATGATCTGCAGAGAGACAGCATGAACAGGAGTCTTAATACTGGAGGTTTGAAGAATTAAGAAGAAAAGGTTTAGTGTTAGTCATCAAGAAGGCTGGCCCTTGTGTTTCCAAAAATAATCTAGGCAATGGGTTTCTCAGTTGACCACAGATATCTTTTGCTTTAGGAGATGGGAATTAGTAGGACACCAAGGAGGATTTGGGCTGCTCTAGATGTAGCTCTTCTGTTGTGTGTCCATTGCTTCTGAGAACAAGGTCAGTATTAACAAGAGAAAGAGATAAGGAAAACATACGGTGTTGTGGAAATTTTAAACACATTTTAAAAAAACAAACATTTGTTGTTATTTAAGTTATTGGAAAAGTGTTCTAGTACATTACATGTCATCTTACATTTTACTTATTTTATAAGACATTTTGTTCACCTGTAAGACTTCTCAAGTAGCTTTTTAAGGACAGGGACCCTTCAGCAGGGTGCTGTTTGCCTCCCATTCATTAAATATTAGTAAATGGTGAGAAAAATGCTAGATAATGCAACTCTACTGGTATTGCAGGATACATTTTATTTAATCAAAGGATTTTTTTAACTAAAACTTGATAATTTCTTTGTAAACATTTACTAAATAGGTAGATGTTCTCATTTGAATTAAAAATGACCTCCACCTTTTTTTTTAATGTGCCAAGAGAATTATTTTCCCTTGCCCAATTTTTTACTTAATGTTAACTGAGAAATATGAATCAGAAAGGAAGCATTCAGTATTTCTTTTTTCATGTTATTTAAGTTAGGAAGATTTCTGTTTGCTGGAACTATATTGCTCTAAGGTTTTGAAACTTTTTATAGTATCCAGAATAGATCTAAACATCTTTTAGATATTCTATTCTGGAATAGATGAAGTGTTATTCTTAATTTTTGATAGAAAATATACATTGAATATGATATTCAATTCTGTCAAGTTAAATTCAGCCCAGCAACAACCAAGTGTTTACACAGAAATCTTTTCTAAAAATCATTGAAAAGTAAAAGAAAGTAAATATGTGGCTCAGTGCCTGTAGCACAGTCGTTATGACACCAGCCACATATGCCAAGAGTGGTGGGTTTGAACCCGGCCTCGGCCAGCTGCAACACAAAAAATAGCCAGGCGTTGTGGCGGGCACCTGTAGTCCAGCTACTTGGGAGGCTGAGGCAAGAGAATCTCTTAAGCTGCAGAGTTTGAGGTTGCTGGGACGCTATGGCACTCTACTAAGGGTGACAGTGAGACTCTGTCTCCAAAAAAAGCAAGAAAGAGAAAGAAAGTCATTATTTTTTGACCAGTTTGATGGAAGTATTTCAGATTGCATGTGAAAACCCCACACTGTACCCCAGAAGTGCATTAATGTACATAGTTATCATTCAATTAAAAAAAAAAAAGAATGAGATATTAAAAAAAAAAGAAAGTCATTATTTTTACCACTTGTATCAAGAATGCTCTAGATAAAAGGAGAATGTGTTTCTGTAGATATGTTTTTTGCCAGTATACCAATAAAGAATCTGTTTAAAACAATGGTCTTCAAAAGGGAATATATCAATATTAACTGATAAATTTCTCCTCTCCCTTTGTAAAGTTATGTCTCCAGCCTTCATGCTACCAGGCCCATAACGAATAGATTTCTTTTTTCCTGTTCTCGTCAGATTTGGAACTGCCCAGTCTTTTTCTACTCTTATCTTTGCCTCATTTCCCACCTGTGGCTACAGGAAGCTTATCCTGGGAGTGGAGGAAAAGATAGTCTGTTGTTATGAGATCCTTCTGGGTGTAGACTAAAAGACCATGGTAATCTAAACATTTGCTGACGCATAGTATGCCTTTCTCTTCCTAAGTAAGCTCCCATCAGCTCTTGCCTTTAAATATGGTCTTTCCTCTTTCCTGTGCCTATTACAGCCTCAGATGACTCTTGTTTCCCACTCCCACACGTGGTAATTGTACTCCAGATCCCCAGGAAAGCCTAGGTCTTTATGCATCCAGCTGTTTCAGACATGGGCAGACTGCCAAGAGTTTCAGGCCATGGCTTCTCAAGAAGTGCTCAGTGGAACCTTGGGAGCTTCAGTCCTCAGGAACATTAAAGAGGATCTAGCCAAGCAAACTGCAAAAATAAATTCCTGCCATGACCATTACTTTGTTCATGAAGATAGTTAAAAAATCTGTTAGCATTTCTGTAGGTACCGTACTTACATGGGTATTTTGTAATGTGGTTATCAAAATTGGAAGAAGGCATGACATACCAGCTTGAAAGCATATTTTTAGATTTAGGCCAGTGCTCTGTGATGGTTACCATGACTGCAAAAGCCATAGCTGTTTCTAAAATACCTGTGCCATACTTAACTTTTTCTGACTTGGTTAGCTTATATAGCTAGTGTAATTAATTTGTGATGGAAGTACCTTCTACCACTAATACTGTGCCTTACAGGCTTGAAAATGATTCACCGTGCAGTATTAAAAAATAAAATGCTTTTGTTTACGTTCAGCAAGAGGATGCATAATATAAGAATAGCTGTTCGGATAAAGATGAAAAAGAGTTGGTAGGAATGAGGACTAGTAAAAGGAAGTGAAAGGTTATTTCCTAAGATTTATTACTTCAAGCATTATATTTGGATTTTGGATTCTATTTTTTAAAAATATAAAATCTCAGTTCAGAATCAGGAGCCTACATTTTATTTAGTTAGAAAGCTTTGGTACATTTGTGGAGTTATGTAATTTTTCCCTGTTGCCGTAGTAAAAATGGTAATTATTTAGCAGCAGCTCATGGAAATCAGTGTGAAGGTACTGAGTATTGATGACAATAATCAGAAACAACATTTAAATATTCCTTTGGATTTATAACTTCATATAAATCAATAGTATTTAAGTCACATCCATGTATATTTTGTGAAAATGTAAAAATTTTTGCAATGGAATAAGACAAATGCCTTTGTGGATTTTGCTTAAGATCCTGAATAGTGTGACATTTTTCAAAAAATGTAGATATACCCTTAACAATATGCAAAATAATACTGTTGTGTAGTTTTCTCTAAAAAAAATTGAAAATCTAGTTTTCTAGGTGTGTTGAGGAAAGTCAGTAAATTTTATCTTCTGGACATTTTGATAGAAATAACTACAGATCTTGGGCAAAAATAGTAAGAAATATTTTCCTTAGATTATTTTTGTATACTGATGTTGTCATCTTAATGTTGATATATGCCTCATCAGGCCTACTTTTTAAAGTCACCTGCAATGGATACTACTCTCCAGAGTGTATTTTATAAGTGAAGTTTCTTAATCATAAAACTTATTTCTGCTGTATCTAGTGATATAATGTTTCTTTCACAAAGTGCTTGAGCAGACTAAAGTTCAGTATTAGTAGTTAGAAATAACATTATTTTTATTGTACATTTTTATACATATTTTTATTTGCAGAGTACTTCACAGCCATTTATTTAAAGCAAGCTTATGAGGTATGAAATTAATCAGGAAAGATAGGACAGCAAAATTTATTTCCTACTTTGTTTTCCTTAGAGTTCTTCATATGTACATTCATAGATGTATTTAAGAGCAAATCCAAAAGTCTTACATTCATACCTCCTCTTACCAGTAGAGTGATATTACATGATATTATGAGCACTTAAAAAGATAAGCAGCCTCTTAAATACACCAAAACAACATGGGCACCAGTCCCAGATCCAACACTATAATCCACCTAAGCCTCACAGACATCAAAAAGAGTAGAATACATGTGCTTTTCAAGCAACATCTCCAAGATGGACCTTTAGGCCATAAAATACACCTCAATGCTCACAGTAAAAGGATTGAATTTTTACAAATTAGAAATAAGTAACAAATGGAAATTTATAAAATGCACAAATATCTGGAAATTAAATAATAAACTCCTAAATAATAATAGAGTCAAAGAAGAGGTCACAGGAGAAATTAGAAAATATATTGAGATAAATTAACCTAAAATATTATATATCAAAATTTTAGAACCTACAACATATAAAAGCAGTATTTATAGAGAGATTTATGTATAAATGCTTAGATTTTAAAAAGAAAGATCTGAAGCTGATAACCTTCCACCTTAAGAGCCTAAAAAGAGAAGGGCAAACTAACCCTAAGCAAGCAAAAGGAATAAAATAATAAAGATTAAAGCACAAATAAATGAAATTGAGAATAAAAAGCAGTAGAGAAAATCAATGAAGGCAAAAGTTGGTTCTTTGAAAAGATCAACAAAATTGATGAGCCCTTAGCTAGAACTGACGAAGAAAAAACAGAACCCCCAAGTTACTAAAATCAGTAATGAAAGAGGGGATATCATTACTACTTTACAGACATCAAGAAGGGTTATAGAGGCATATTGGGAATTATTATATGCCAAAATATTAGGTGACTTAGATGAAATGGACAGATTCTTAAAAGACAAAAGCTACCAGAAATGACTCAGAAGCAATAGAAAACCTGAAACTATAGTAGGTAAAGCAATTGAATTATAATTTTAAAAACCTTCCTGCCTGCAAAAAAAAAAAGAACACCATTGCTTCACAAACTCTTCCAAAAACTTAGGATATTTCCCAATTCATTCTATAAGACCAATATTACCCTGATAAAAACAAGTGAAAACAACATGAGAAAACAACAGACCAGCATCTTTTGTGAGCATGGATGTAAAAACTCTCAACAGAATAGTAGAAAACCAAATCTAGTAACATGTAAAAAGGATTATGGATTATCAAGCAAGATCAAATGGAATAAATCTCAGGAATGCAAGGTTGATTAAACATATAAAAATAAATCAAATGTAATACATCTTATTAATGAAATAACAGACAAAAGCCACATAGTCTTAATAGACACAAAAACATTTGAAAAATTCTAAGTCTCTTTTATCATAAAAACACTGTACAAACTGAGAATAGAGGAGAACTTCCTTATTATGGTAAAGACGACCTATGAAGACCTCACAGCTAACATCATATTATACTTTATAGTGAAAGACTGAAAGTTTTCCCACTAAGTTTAGGAAAAAGACAAGAATGTGTTCTTTTATCACTTCTATTCAACACTGTATTGGGGATTCTGATCAGGACAAGTAGCCAAGGGAAAAAATTAAGAATCCAGATTGGAAAGAAAGTAAAACTATATTTGTAGATGACATGACCTTGTATGTAAAAATCTTAAGGAATCCACTAAAAAGTTGTTAGAACTAATACATGAGTTCAGCAAGGTTGAAAGATATAAGATCAGTATAAATATTTATGGTAGTGTCAAAAAGAATAATACCTGATGATAAATTTAGCAAAAGTGTAAGACTTGAATACCCAAAACTAAAGAAACGCTGTAAGAAATTAAAAAACATACATAAATGGGCTAAGCGCCTGTAGCACAGTGGTTACGGTGCTGGCCACATGCACCAAGAGTGGCAGGTTCGAACCCCACCTGTGCCCCTCAAACAACAATGACAACTGCAACAAAAAAATAGCCGGGCATTGTGGCAGGTGCCTGTAGTCCCAGCTACTTGGGAGGCTGAGGTAAGAGAATCACTTAAGCCCAAGAGCTTGGAGTTGTGAGTTGTGACACTACGGCACTCTACCGAAAGCAACATAGTGAGACTCTGTCTCAGGAAAAAAAAAATTGTAAGGAATTCTTAATAGCCAAAACAACATTGAAAAAGAAAAAATTGGAAGACTCTTGCTTCTCATTTCAAGACTTACTACAAAGCTGCAATAAACAAGATAGTGTAGTACTGGCATAAAGATAGACATATAGATCAATGAAATAGAATCAAGGGCCCAGAAATAAACTGTTACATTTATGGTACACTCATTTTCAACAAGGCTGCCAAGGTAATTCAGTAGAGGAAAGAATACTCTTTTCAACCAGTGGTCTTCGAATAACTAGATATCCAAATGTCAGAGAATGAGAGAAGACCTTTCCCTCCTTAAACAGTCAAAAATTAACTCAAAATGAATCAGATAATTAAATGTAAGAGGTAAAACTCTTAGAGGAAAATAATGGGCCGAAATCTTTATGACCTTGCATTAGGTAGTGGTTTCTTAGATGAATACCAAAGGCATAAAGAACAAAATAAAAATAGGTAAATTTAACTTAACCACAGTTAAAAATGTTTATGCTTCGTCTTGGCACTTGTAGCTCAGTGGTTAGGGTGCCAGCTACATACACCTGGAGCTGGCGGGTTCATATTCAGCCCAGGCCTGCCAAACAATAATGACAACTACAACAAGAAAATAGCCAGGCTTTGTGGCAGGTGCCTATAGTCCCAGCTGTTTGGGAGGCTGAAGCAAGAGAATTGCTTAAGCCTAAGAGTTTGAGGTTGCTGTGAGCTGTGACATCACAGCACTTTACCCAGGGCAATACAGTAAGACTCTGTTCAAAAAAAAAAAATATATATATATATATGTTTTTGCTTCAAAGGATACTGTCAAGAAAGTAAAAAGATAACCCACAGAGTGGGAGAAAATATTAGCAGTTCACATCTGATAAAGTACTTATATTCCAAAATGTATAAAGAACTCTTACAACTCAATAATAAAAAGAAAATAACCCAATTAAAAACTGGGCAGAAGAATTTAGTAGATAATTTTCCAAAGAAGATCTACAAATTGGCAATAAGCACATGAAAAAATGCTCAACATTATTAGTCATTAGGAAATAGCCATAATGAGATACTACTTCACACATATTAGGATAGCTATAAGTAAAAAAAAAAAGTGTATTTTGTATGGACAAAAACAAGTGTTAGGATGTGAAAATGGGAGACTTCATACATTACTAATGGAAATGTAAATGGAAAGTTTCTTTGGAAAATAGTCTGACAGTTCCTCAAAGGGTTAAACCTAAGAGTTATCCTATGGAACAGTTTATACTTAATGGAAGATCTATTCCATCCCTAGATATGACACTTTAAAAGGTAAATTTTATGGCACGTGAATCATACCATAAATAGCTCCTCTTAGCGGGTTGGTTACTATGCCAGATGCTTAAGGTACCTTGTGAACACAAAGGGGTACGAACCTTGCCCTTCTAGAGCTTCTTTTCTGTTAAGGGCATAAGGCATTACAATTGTGGTAGGTACTATGAAGGAAAAACACAGTGTCTATTGAGACTATTAACAGGAATGTCTAAACCAGCCTAAGTCAGGGACAGTTTTCCTAAGGAGGTGATTTTATCAAAGCAAAAAAGAATAAGAAAAGAAACATTATAGGGAGAAGAAGGACATGTACGAAGACTGTTGAGAGCCCTGATGTGTTCAAGAAACTGAAGGAAGGCCAGTATGGATGGGATGAGGGGTACAGGTGAAACCAAGAAGGAGGTCCAGACTGGACTGTACAAAGCCTCAGCCCTAAGTCGTGCTGTAATTTCAAAGGGTGTTCAGTCTGATGTCGTGTGTTCTAATGAGTATTTTGTGAACGTCACTCTGGCTAGAGAAGGGACAGGAGTGGAAGCTGGGGACACCAGTTAACAGCATTACGGTGTAGGCAGAGGAATAGAGGAACTTGTACCAGGAAATTGGGAGTGGAGATAAGAAGTGGACATACCTGGCTGGGCACCTGTGGCTTACGTGGCTAAGGCGCTAGCCACATACACCCAAGCTGGCAGGTTTGAATCCAGCCCGGGTCTGCCAAACAACAATGATGGCTGCAGCCAAAAAATAGCTGGGCATTGTGGCAGGTCCGTGTAGTCCTAGCTACTTAGGAGATGGAGGCAGGAGAATCGCTTGAGCCCAGGAGTTGGAGGTTGCTGTGAGCTGTGATGCCGCAGTACTCTACCCAGGGTGACAGCTTGAGGCTTTGTCTCAAAAAAAAAAAAAAAAAATAGAAGTGGACATATCCAGTTTTTAATAGATGAAATTCACATGATTTTGTGAAAGGGAAGATGAGGAAGTGAGGGAGAGGGCTGTAAGATGTTGGACTTTGAAAGTGAATGGGTTTGGAGGCAATTTCCAGACATTTTCCTTCAATATATACTTTCTTATGAACAACTTTAGGTAACGTGAATGGATTCTTATTTGTGTTGAGAATAGTCACATGTAAATAGAATTAAGTGATATACTGATAACTAATACTGGGGGAGAGTACAAATTTGAGATAATTAGACAAGTTTTCTTATATTTGCCAGGTGACTTTTGCTCCTGGGAGTTTCTTGTGTCTTAGTCGATATCCTCAGTGTCTCTTGTGATGTATTTGGCCGTGCTGGTGATCCCCAGTGCTGTAGAGAGATCATCTGTCATTTCCTCATTTTAATGTAACTAATGAAAATAGACTCTGAAACAATTTTCTCGCAGGTAATCGCCTTCAAGTGAGGAATATCTGGCATGAATTCAGTTTTAGCAATTCCATATTCCCTTGGCCAGTAAAAGTCTTAAAATGTCAGATTCTTAAATAATGTTTTTATTCTGCATTTATTTAGAAGTGATAGCATTTTCTTAGAACTTCTAAGGGATACTTTGGCAATTTAACACTATCCTGAAATAAATTTTAATTTATACTGTAAAAAATTTTTCAGATGACCCCTAAAGTGTTATTTATCCCAGGCATACACTTAAGTTTGGAATGCCAGCACACAGCACCACCTGAGAGGTGAAGACCCTGTGAAGAAAACTGAGTGTGCAAATGGCTTGTGATTTAAGTTACACTGTAACTGTTACAAGGAAGTTATCTCCCTGGTTATTACTGTTTTATTGCTAATTTATCAATAGTGGAAAACGTAAAGGTATAAATCTGTAAATGCCAAATACAACAAAGCTTGAGGCAGATTTTTATCAGAAGAATCGAAAGGAGTGGTCATAGCAACCTGTCTTTTGCAGCCCTCTCCTAAGGCATTTTCTTTAACATTTGTTCTCATGAACCAGCATGCTCCGAAGGAGTTCGGGTCTCTTGTTCCTAATTTTTCCAGAACACTGAAACTCATCCATCCATTTGAATTAAATTTCCATTTCTCAATAAAAGCTCAGTCTAAAGATGAACTGTCATTACTGAACACTAACTTTATCACACTCCTTCACATATGGACTTATGCTAGTCTGCATTTTAATTTCTAGGAATTGTTTGTCATTTGAAGTGCAAACTTTAAGAATGGGGAAATTTTGGAGATTAGAGGATAAAACCCAGCTATCACCCTTAGTTTCTTGTCTTTTAAAATAATCCTGTTATTTTTTATATACTTAGACGAAATTAGGCCCCCATCTAGTCATCACAGGAAAATTAAATACTTAGTGAATGTATAGTAGCAATCTATTGGTTTTGTAATATTGATATTTAAGATTGTATACCAAAATAAGAAAAGATTTCCTGTTAGTTGTATTTCAAGTTCAGGTTTCATGCTCTGTGATGAATATGATCTGTAGGTGAAAATTTTTTATCAGCTCTTTAAGATCCTTAAAGTATCATTGAATGTTTCAGGAGAAGCCCCTCCAAGCCCTGTGTGCCCCTAAGCATTGCATCCTACCTGCCCTCCCGCACGTCTGCTTGCATTACTGTCCTTGTGAGTACAGACCCAGGTTGAGGGGAGCCCAGGAGGAAGTGGCCTTGCTGCTTTAATCTCAAGGCTTCTTCAGAGGTTATAGCTTCTCTCTATGATGCTGTATTTTAATTTGATTATTTTAATCTGGAACCACTGGGGTTAACTTGGTTTCTTCCACTTGACTCTGATAGTGCTAGAGCCTGGTGAGTGGGGTGGTGGCTGGTGTGGGTAGGTTGAAGGGGGATAGGGGCCAGCCTGGAGCTGAAAAGATATCATTCATTGAAGCCCTTTCTCTATGACACTGCGTCTTTGTCAGCTACTAATATTTAGGTATCTCCATGAACAAGATTACCTGGAAACCCCCTGCCTTTCTGATAAACTCACCAGAGAACAGAGTGATAAGAACTTTGAGGGATATAGGAAGAAATTTAACCAGATCAAATCTGCAGGGTGACTGTGTTGATAGCCTGTGTGGCCTGAAGAGCCCTGGGCTAGTACTTCCTATTATAGGCAGTATTTACTTTTGGATAAAATATGTCCCTCAAAAAAATACACCAATATACAGTGTATAAAAGTCAGAAAATAGATACATACTATAAAGAAGATATTCCATTACCAAAGAACTAGTAAAGCAATCCTTTACTAGTTCAATTCAAAAAGAATATATCATTTTTTTGACACAGATATATGCCTACTATAAATATTTTACACTTTGTAAGTATTTTTTAATCTTATCATTTGGCACAGTTGAGCATTTAAACATCTGGCTTAAGTCAACTGTGCTTCCAATAAGGGTTAAAGATGTGCTGCCTAAAACATCCTGAATGATCGCCACTTTTGCCTAAATTAATGTTGTTACAAGGTGTATGAGATCTGACAATTAAGTTAACTCATCCCAGGAAAAGTGCTACATACTTCATTGCTGAAGATCACTGTGGTCACCTTTGAAGTACTCTCCTTGGGAAGTGATGTACTAACACCTGTGCCTATTCCACCCTTTAAAACAATTTTGGAACTCTTTTTCTGGAATGGTCATCAGAGCCGTCATCATGGCACACAAAAACATGCAACAACAATAATGAAATCCACTCATGCCCCATCGACATGAACACAGCTGGGAGACACTGATATACCAAGGTTCTGAAACGTCCCTGAGTCATTTGTACAAGGCCCATTAGCACATGGTGACAAGTTCTCAAACTTAATTATCAGACCTCATATGATGACAGCTCTGATAAACCTGGGTGTGCATACATCTCTCTGACATCTTGCTCATAACTCTTTTGGATATAAACCCACAGTGGAATTGCTAGATAATATGATAATTCTGTTTTTGATTTTTGAGGAATTGCCATACAGTTTTCCATAATGGCTACACAATTTTATATTTCCATCAACAGTTGACAGCAGTTCTAGCTTCTCCAGTATTCCTGCCAACACTTGCTATATTCCTGGGGGGTTTCACTAATAGCCATTCTAATGAATATGATTTTAGATTGTGCTTTTGATGTGCATTTTCCTTATTAGTAACACTAAACATGTTTTCATATGCTTTTTAGCCATTTGTATTTCATCTTTGGAGAAGTGTCTATACAAGTCCTTCGCTCATTTTAAAGTCAGGGTATTTGTTTTTGTTGAGTAATGGGGTTCTTTATGTAGTCTCCATATTAATCCCTTATCAGATAATTGATTTGCAAATATTTTCTTCCATTCCTTAGGTTTTCTTTTCACTCTGTTGATTTTGTCCTTTTTTATGCAGAATTTTTAAATTTTGATAGAGTATAAAACTACTGTTGCATAGACAGAGATGGCTACCTCCTGAAGGTGGACTCTTGGCCCGCAAGGGAGTGCTATCATGCATAAGCTTTACATTTTGCTTCATTAGCTAATGTGGAAATGCACATATTTGGAGTACAGAGTCCAGCTTGAGATCTGACTCCATAAAGGGTTGTGGGAACATGATAATGAAGGGCCAAAAAAGAGCTATTTCTCCTTTTAAAATGTTGCCATTCTTCCTTTTTTCCTCCCACTCCTTTTTCCTTTCTTTTGTAATTGCTCCTTACTCATCTTGCCCCTGCTCATTAGTCCTACACAGCCATTGTGATAGTACTTCTCCTTGCCTCATTTTTCTTCCCCACCCACTCAGACTCATCATTCACTGTCCTCAGCTTCCACTTCTGTCTTCCGACATTTGTCAGGGATTAAAATGAACCCATCAGAGTCCTTGTGGGTAGGATTCTGGTTTCAGGACGCTAGAGAACAAACACAGCAAATACTTTTGCATTCTAGGTCAGGCGGCTTCCTCTCCCACCTGCTGCTCAGACCGGGAGTTGGTAGAGTGGTCCAGGAACTAGCAGAGAATCATAAGCTTTGATGTTGCTTCTGGACCATCTTGGCCTCCAAATACTTGAAGCAGTTTGATTCTTAAAAACTTATGAAGGAAAAAAACACTATGTGGAAAAGGAAGCTACCGAGGTGTATTCCCCCTTTATTTCTTTTAGGATTAAATAAATGGCAATGGTTATTCTACCTATGTCAAGTTTTTACTTCTTAAGTAAAGCTTTGTAACAAATACAACATTTTCTTCCAAAAGAATCCATGGATGCTTATTAATACATCAAACTTTCCAGTTAAGCTTTAAGTTAATAACAATTGAGGTTTTTGAATGGTTACTTCTACTAGTCTGATAAACCATTTTGCTCTATGCAGGGGTGCAGTAATCTTATTTGAGGGGTTTTATTCATTAACAAAAGGTACCAAAATAAATTTAGCTAGGGTCATGATGTTTAATTTAATAGCATTATGATAATAACTACCATAATTAGTTTCAGATTTGCCTTCCTTCCCAAAGGGTAAGTTTTTTTTTAGTTTTTGATGCCTTCTTAAGGCCTGAGAATGACAGCAAAATTAATGTCACGACCTTTATAGCCTGTTTATGGTTTTCCATGTTGTACCCTAAAGAATTTAAGGAATAGTGTATATCTAAACCAAACCACTGAGTATGGACAAGTTAAAAATTGGGTTAATTGGGTTCACCTGATCCTCAGCTGGCAGCACCTCAGTCAAGACACTATTTCTTATTAGACAAAAGAGCACAATTTTTACTCTGTAAGATTATCATAAAACTGTACTTGTAATGTCTTAAAATGAAAAAACATTTTTAAAAGGCTACTTTTTCAAATATGTAGGATTTTTTTTCCTTCTATTATTATAACTGGTTTGTCTTGTTCACTTAGCAAATCCATTTGTGTTTTCATTTTCATAGCAAGAATGTGTTGATACCAACTAATGGGCCATGTGCTGTGAACCCACTTTTGGTGGGCATTGCACAGCAGCACCATCTTTTCACACTGACTTTTTTTTCTGGTTTTTGTCCGTAGGGCTTTCCATAAACACTATTCTAAGCTGGGCATAATAGTTCACATCGGTAATCCTAGCATTCTGAGAGGCTGATATAGGAGGTTGCCCTGATTTAAGGAGTTCAAGACTGGCCCGAGCAAGAAAGAGATTCTGTCTCTGCTAAAAAATAGAAAAAAAAAAAAATAGCAGACATTATAATGGGTACCTGGAGGCTGAAGCAGGAGAATCCTTTGAACCCAGAAGTTTGGAATTACTATGAGCTGGGCTGACACCAGCACCCTAACCTGGATAAGAAAGTGAGACTTTGTCGGAGAGAGAACAAAAAAAACAGTCATTCTTCTTAATCCTTGAGATATGAAACTGGTTTCGATTTTTATTAGGGTTTATGTATGTTTCAACAAAACTTAGTATTTGCGTATTCAGCTAAAGTTGAGAAAAATATGTAGACTGTGTTAAAATCTTTAAAGCTTTTGGGTAGTTGATTGAAAAATTCCTGTGGCAGTTTTTGCAAGTAGTGGTTTTGAGGCACTTTCATACATTTTGGGGTAAATCAGTACAACTTCTTTGAAGGAGAATTTAGCAATATATATGAAAATTTTAAACAGACACAGAAGTTTCTTACTGTGACTTTATCCTGCAGATAGACTTGTACATGTTAGCAAAGTATGGGTGGGATGCACACTGCACCTTTGTAAGAACAAAAGGCTGAGAACAATCTAATTGTCAGCGAGTTCATAAAGAATGGTTCTATGCAATCTTTAAAAAGAACGAAGATGTTGGTGAGTGCTGATACGGAGAACTCTCAAAACTATAGTAAGTGAAAAAAGAGCAGCATGTATACTGTGCTTCAGTTTAGAAAGGGCAGAAGGGGTGCAGAGTGGATTTCTACATGTTAGCTCATGTACAGATAAGCTATTTCTAAAAGGGTCTCGACAATGGTGCGTGCAGTTGTTGCCTCTAAGGAGGGGAATTGGAATAGAATGAAAGGGAGGCGAATTTTTCAGTATATTCCTTTTTTGTACTGTTTGAACTTATTCCTTGTTCTTACATATTTTTAAATTAAATACATGGCATTATAAAAAATAGTTTTTGAAGGCTGCATCAATGCAAGCAAATGTTTAATATATAAACAGTAGCCCTGCGTTATCCATGGTTTCTCTCCCCAACACTATTTTCAGTTACCCAAGATATAACACGGTAAGATATTTTTAGAGAGAGACAAAGAGACATTGCATTCACGTTAACTTCTATTAAAGGTATACATGCATGCCATATATATGGTTTGGTACTGTCTATGGTTTCAGACATCCATGGTTTGTCTTGGGGTGTGTTCCCCTGTAAATACCAGAGACTAAGTACATTTCTAAAGCAGAATAAAAATTGATATATGGAGCGGCACCTGTGGCTCAGTGAGTAGGGTGCCAGCCCCATATATCAAGGGTGGCTGGTTAAAACCCAGCCCTGGCCAAACTCCAATAGAAAAATAGCCAGACATTGTGGCGGGCGCCTGTAGTCCCTGCTACTCGCAGGCTGAGGCAAGAGAATCACCTAAGCCCAAGAGCTGGAGGTTGCTGTGAACTGGGATGCCATAGCACCCTACCAAGGGCAACAAAGTAAGACTCTGTCTCTAAAAAAAAAAAAAAAAATTTGATATATGCACTATGAGTATTGCAAAAACCAAGAAAAGCGTTGAAAATAAATTAGGCAATATATTAAAATATTAATATTATAGTATTTGGCTTAGAATATTCAGATTATGGATTTGGTTTGTTGCAGATTCAGAAATAAGTGGGAAACATGAAGTACCAGGGTTTTTCTAGGTCTAAAATGCCATGACATGTTTTAAATAATATGTATTAGTTATCTAAATATTGCCACAATTGTATAAGTGTTCATCTTTCAGGAATGCTTTTACAATGTTATTATAATGTATAATAAGAGATGTTTTTTGAAAAATTAAAGCAAAGGAAATTCCAGAGTGCATCCTTGTAACCTGACAGCTGTTTAGCCCCTGTTTCTTTTTCTTTCATGCATGTTCATTTTTATTTAGTTTTTTCCATGTTGGAAATAATCATTTTATAATAACTTAAGTGTTGAACAAAAGCCTTTCGGATCAAGGAACAAAAAAAAAGTTAGGTAATACTGAAAAAAGCACCTTTCCTTTCTGTCGCTCTGTTAAGGAAATGAATATGGTCATGGCACAGAGAAGGAAAGAACAGGAACTACCCGGATGAACTTGTCATTCCAAAGTATTCAGCGCTGCTCTTTGCCTTTTGTGTACTTAGGCATTGTTTGAAAAATTTTAATGCACCAGAGAAAGAATTTTCCTGGCTTGTTTTAATTTCATGTGCCCATCATAAGTGATCCTTGACTTATGATGGGGCTACATCCTGATAAACCCATCGTAAGTTGAAAAGATCGTAATTCAAAAATGCATTTAATGTTACTAACCTACTGAACGGTGTAGCCTAGCCTAGCTTAAATGTGCAGACGATAGCATGAGGCTCTGTCTCAAAAAAAAAAAAAAAAAAAAAAAAGAACACTTACATTAACCTACTGAATTTATATAATAAAGTGTCAAATATCTTGTAGTTTATTGACGGCTGAAAGTGAATGGTTCTATGGGGTAACTGTATTTACTGGACAATTTATTTATGTTTCATGATTACAATAAATACAGCAGTGTTCTCTGTGGCAGCAAAAGACAGTATGACTTCATTTGAGCAAGTTCTGGTTTAAATACTTTCTACTCCCAAGATGTTGGGAGTAAGGTTATATTTATTTTGATGGCACTCATTCTCTAACGTAGTTTTCAAAAACAAAATAAAAACTTGTGTTTTTTTTTTTTTCTGCTTTCAAAGGTAGTATTCACTTATTAGGGAAGTTTAAGAATATGTCCACAGCATAAAGAAGAAAGTAAGAAGCAATTTAATGCCACACTCAGAGATAGTCATTTTTAATTGGTAGTTATTCTCATGAATACATGGGGGAAAAAAAACCATTATTGTTCTTCTGTGTCTTCTATATTCTTGCCAGTGCTTGGTGTAGTCAAATTATTTTAACTTTCATCCATTCTAATAGGCATGTGGTATTACCTCATTGTAATTTTAATTTGCGTTTTCTTAATAACTAATGATGTTGAACATCTCCTCGTGTCCTTATTTGCAAGCCATGTGTCTTTTTTTGGTGAAGTGTATATTCACGTCTTTGTCCATTTTGTAAATTGAGGGAGGTGTTTTCTTATTAAAGTTTGAGAGTTTTTAATTTTGGATTTAATTACTTTATCACACTTATTATTTACAGATAATTTCTCCCATTGTATGGCCTGCCTTTGCATTCTCTTAATAATGTCTTTTGAAAAAGAAGTGTCTAATCTAATCTGGAGGTCCAGCTTATTAGTTTATTTTATGGATTATGCTGCACGTGCCATGTCTAAGATTTCATTGCTTCACCAAAGATCCCAGTGTTTTCTTTTTGAGATTTTATAGTTTCAGGTTTTACATCTGGTACATGATGTATTTCAGATTTTGTATTACAGATGAGTGACATGGGGCTCAAAGCTTCTCATTGTCGTCCTTGCATGAGGATATTTAGTGGTCCTGTCACCATTTGTTGAGGTGACTGTGTTCGATTGATTTCCCTTTGGACTTCATGAAAATCAGTTGATCATGTATGTGTGGCTTTATTTCTGGGTTATCTGTTCTGCCATGTTGATCTATTTGTCTCTTGACACTATAGCAGTATTAGTCCTTCAGCTTCTTTCTTCCTTTTAAAAACAATTTTGGTTATTCTTGAGTTTTTTTGCATTTTCATGTGTATTTTAGAATAAGTTTGCTAATTTCCATAAAAAGTCTACTGGGATTTTGATAAGGATTTTTTGAAATTCTAATAGACCTATTTAGAAAGAAGAATTGCCATCTTAACAACACTAAGTCTTCTCATCTTTGAACACTATATATTTCTCCGTTTATTTAGATCTGAAATTTCCTTCATGAGTCTTTTTGACTTGTCAGTCTGTAGGTCTTTCAGCCTTTTATTTAGCATGATGTTAGCTTCAGATTTCTCAAAGATGTCTTTTACCAAGACAAGGAAGTTCTCTTCTAGTCCTTTTCTCTAAAAGTGTTATCAGGAATGGGTGTGAGAATTTTTAAAATGTATTTCCTGTAGCTACTAAAATAAGCATGTCATTTTCCTTTTTGGTTTTATAAGGTAATGGTAAAGTACATTGATTTTGAATGTTAAACCTCGTGTTGGATTTGATTTTTTAGAATTTTGTTAGTACTTTTACATCTATGCTTACAAGGCATATTGGGCTGTGTAATTCTTTTCTGATAATATCTTTGTCTGATTTCAATATGTAGATAATGCTGACTTCTTAGATGGTAAGGATTCTCTCCTTTTCAGTTTTCTGGAAGAATTTGTTTATAATTGATAGTATTTATTCCTTAAGTATTCCATAGATAACACCAGAGAAGTCAACTGGGCCTAGAGTTTTCTTTGAGGGACATAGAATTCTAAATTACAAGGTGATTCTTGTTTTCAGTACTTTAAAGATGTTGTTTATTATATTCTTACTTGCATGTTTCCAGTAAGAAATCTGCCTTTATTCTTAGTGTTGTTCAGGGCCCTATATGCAATGTGTCTTTCTCTCTGACTGCCTTTTGAGCAATTTGATAATGACATACCTTGCTATGATTTTCATGTTTCTTATTCATCAGTTTTTTGAGAACTTGGATCTGCATATTTAGAGCTTTATCAAATTTGGAAAATTTTCTGCCATTATTTCTTAAAATCCTTTTTCTGTCTTTCCATCTCTCTCCTTTCCAGTTGCGATTATATTAAGTTACATGGTTGTCCTACAGTTCACTGATGCAGAGGTTGTTTTGTTTTGTTTCATCATCTCGTCTCCTGAGATTCATTCTGGATAATCTCTTGTGGTATGCCTCTCTTCAGGTTTGTTGATATTTTCTTCTCATATATCTAACATGCCACTAATCCCATCCAGTGTAACTTTCATCTTATTCAATGTTATTAATAGTTTTCATCTCTAGAAACTTTATATGGATCATTTTTATATTTCTTCTGCCTGACTTAACTTTTTGAACATATGAATGTGATATATACACTTAATGTCCTTGTCTGCTAATTCTAACGTCTATGTAAGTCCTGGGCCAGTTTTGATTTTTACATGATAGATCATATTTTTCTGCATTTTTGCATGATTAATGATTTTTATTAGATGTCAGTAATTATGAATTTTACTTTATTGGGTGATATTTTTGTATTTCTGTAAATACTTGTGAGCTTTGTTCTGATACACAGTTAAAAGGCTGGGAAAGAGTTTGATCCTTTCATGTCTTGCTTTAAGATTTGTTATGTGAAATGCACCATCTAGGGCTTATCATTCCCTCCCAATAAGAAAGCCCTTCTGTGTACTCAAATGCCCTGTGAATTAGGAGTATTTTTTTGGTGTAGGTACTGGGAACAGTCCTGTCCCTCTGTGAGTGTTGATTACCTTTGACCTTTCTTTCCCTGGCTTTGGGGAATTTCCTCACTTGCATGGGCCTTATGATTACAGAGATAGATGTAGATGGAGACCCTCTCTCTGTGCTCTCTGCATGCAGCTTTCTTTCTCCATTACTCTGGGAGTCTCCACCAGGTTGTTTCCTCTCATTGAGCTCATCTCAGTTATTTCTTGTCTCTCAAGGATCAGTTTTTCATCCTAATGTCCAGTGTTTCAAAAACATTGTTTCTTATATTTTATCTGTGTTTTAGTTGCTTCAGGCAGAAGGATAAATCTGGTCTCACTCCATCTTGATTACAAGTACAAATCATGCCTTTTAATTTTGCTCAATTTTATTATTTAAAACATTTCAATATTTCTTTTTAATATTTTTAACATTTACTTTTAGAAAACGTACGATTATTTTTTATCACAACAGCTTCATCGAGATACAATTCAGATGCCATATAACTCACCCATTTAAAGTGTACAGTTCAATGATTTTTAATACATTCAGTGAGTTGGGTATATTTAAAATTTTAAATGGAAAAATTCATCATCATTTACCTTAATGATATCTGTATTTGATGTCATTCCTAAAAATACTTCTGTATTTGACAGCTTACTTACCTGTAGTTTTTAAGGATGTTGTCTTTTTTTTTTTTTTTTTAAGCAGTTCTTGGCGGGGGCTGGGTTTGAACCTGCCACCTCCAGCATATGGGGCTGGCGCCTTACTCCTTTGAGCCACAGGTGCCGCCCAGGATGTTGTCTTATTTTTATATTCAAATATTTTGTTAATTGGAACCCCGCATTATAGACATTTTGGAAATAGCGAAAATTGAGGGAAAAAACACTTGTAATTCTGTCCCTGAGCACAATGCAAGTATACATATTGATGTTTTCTGGCATGTGTTTTTCTATGCCTTTTTTTATGTGGTTGTAATTCTAGTGTATAGCATTTCGTATGTTCATTGTATCAGCATATGTTATGTTGCTACATAATCTTCATAATTGCATTTTAATGGCTGAATTAGCTTTCATCAAGTGAATATTTTGCAGTATTATTACCTTTATATTTTTAAGGATTTTAGTTATTCTTCAACAGAATATATGAAACAATCATTGGGTAGTACATTTTCTTTAGGATCTCAGCTGTGCCTGCTTGCACATACTCCATGAGAGCAAGGTGTAAGTGAGGCCTTCTGACTTGACATTTCATCTCTCTCTAAGGTCACTAGGACCTTCAGTAAAATCCTATCTGTCAAAAAATATGAGGAAAATAAAACATCAGTTCTTAGTAACTCAATCCATTTCTTACTACGTATACAGGTAATAAATAGAAAAACTTTATAAAATAACTTAAGATACATATTTTTTGGTATACATTAACAAGATCTCTCAATTGTTTTCTAATTGTTATTTGTGCTTATTTATTTTTAGGAAAGTTATTATTCAAATCCAATACATCATAATGCAGAATTCATTATCACTGCCACCAAAAGATCAAGGTAAGATCAGCTATCTAAGGAAAATGATAATGATAATGTGTATGACATACTGTGTATATAATTTTAATTGATACATTTCATGTCCCTCCCCGCTAACAAAAATGAGACTTATTTTCTAGAATTAAAAACAAAAATCATAATTATATATGAAAGTTAATTTCTTTTGATAAATTACTTATGTGTACATGGATTCTTGAGTTTTAAGAACAAATCTTCTGTACTAGGCTAACAGCTCGTTGAGAGCAGGGCTATCTCATTCCACCTAATACTCACAGAGCCCAGCCTGTTATCTGGCAGTTAGCTAGTACCAAAAGATGTCAGTGGAATTATAAAGCATTAACCATCAATCAGAATGACACAGGTATTCTTTTTTTTTTATTTGATTAAGACAGAGTCTCACTATGTTGCCATCAGTAGAGTGTTGTGGGATCACAGCTCACAGCAACCTCAAACTCTTGGGCTTAAGTGATTCTTCAGCCTCAGCCTCCCAAGTAGCTGGGATTATAGTTGCTGGCCACAATGCCTAGCTATTTTTTTGTTGCAGTTATCATTGTTGTTCAGCTCCCTGGTCTGGGCTTGAACCGCCAGCCTCAGTGCATGTGGCTGGCACTGTAAGCGTTGTGCTATGGGCACCAAGCCAACACAGGTATTTTAGTACTTATAAATAGAAGAACAAGTACATACACATTTATACATGCGTATGCACACATCTATGTAGAAAAACTATTTGCTTATGCGTTTCCTTGACCTATTTCTTCCCATAGCCATTTACAAAGAGATAGAAAAATCCTTTCCCCTCTGTACAATTTATAAAAAAGAAAATCATGAGTTCTTTAAAAGAAACCTGGAGCTTCTAGAAAAACAGTTTATGCATGGAGATACGGTTTTTTATTAATAAAGAATAATTAAATTGTCCTCACCATAAAGGCTACACTCTAACCCTTAGGAAGAATATAGTCTTTCTCTGGCCCTACCTAGTCTCTTCCACACAGAAGAAAAGTTTTGACAGGTATGTGAGAAAAGTGGCACCTTGAATGATGCAGAGCTGGACTGCCTTAGTGAATGGTGTCACTTTTAGTGAAAGAAGGGAATTTGCCATGAAGAACCAAATAGAGCAAATATTCTTCAATCTCCCTACCAATGAATCTAGATTTGAAAATAAATCTAACACTTAATCATAATAAAATAATCAAATCTAGATTTGAAAATAATCAGATCTAGATTTGTAATGAAATCTACATTTGAAAATAAATCTAACACTTAGGTATATCACTTGATTTCAGGTGCCTTATCTGTAAATCTAGAAAATGAAGATAATAACTCCCACTCTATAGGACATGTGGAGTTAAAGGAGATAATCTATGGAAAACATTAAGCATATTATTGATTGCATAGTAGGCGCATAAAAGATGATAATGGGGACTATTGCCCTTTATGGTTGCTGTTAATAGCTGAGCTCTCTCCATCTTTGGACAGAGGGCAGTTAGAGGGAGAGGCATGAGGCTACTTCTTGCTGGGGGTGCCTAGTGGCCTTAGAAGGCCAAGCATAATCCAGGGGGACTTCTGCCGGGATCACTAACCAGTAAGTGACTGACTTAAGATTTGAACCTAGATCCTAGATCCATCAAATTCAAAGCTCACTATTTTTCCCTAGTATCACATTGCAAATTTATAAAGAATATTCTAATAATTTTTTATTCTCTTTCTTTGTCTTCTCGGATCAATCATATTAAACTTAATTATATATGTAAATGTTTAAAGCCATTTTAAACAAAGTAGGCAGAAATTATAATTTATATAATGGGAAATTATATTATCAAGGAAAAGTAATATACATTATACATAATATACATTAGTATGTATGGGGCCTAAAAATTGTCCAGTTAATTATTAATTTTCTCATTAACAAATGAGTGAATCAGATGCTTTCTGTGTGTCCTGGATTACTACTAATGTTTTAGCAAACAAAAATATTATTATTTTTTTAAGCCAAGTGTCACTGTATCACCCTGGCTTCACTGTAACTCACAACAACCTCAAACTCCCCTGTTGAAAGTGATCCTCCCAAATAGTTGAGACTACAGGCACATGCCACCGTGCCTGGCTATTTTTTCTGTTTTCAATAGAGACTAAGGTCTCACCCTTGTTAGGGCTGGTCTTAAACTCTTGAGGTCAAGTGATCCAACCTCCTTGGCCTCCCAGAATGTTAAGATTACAGTGTCAGCAGCCACCACACCTCGCCGTATTTATTAATTCTGTTTATATCTGTCATCAGATGTTATTTATGTGATGTAAGAAGTCTGCTGGGCACATGTCATTTATTAAATGGTGATTGACCTGTTTGACCATTGATGACTATAAATGGTACTTTTGAATTATTGACTTACAAACATATACATATTATATACATTGATGTATGAAATTCAGGTAGGACATCACAAACAAGAGTTATGGGGCTTATGGAAAATCTGCCACACCAGCATACGATCCCCTAACAAAATTTCATATGGTGGAAGCAGGTTTAATGATCACCAAGGTGATTCTTACCAGAAACTACGCCAGATGCTGTGAAGGAACCAGAGGTAAATCAGACAGAGCCTGAGCTCATAGGAAACGAAATTCTATTAGAACAGCATACATGTATGTAATTAACTAGAATAAAACATGATAAATGCTGCATTAGAAGGATTATGATATGCTTTGAAAACCTGAATGAAAGAGCAGTTGGGTAAGAGAGAGATTTGTGAGGCTGGTCAGGAAACACAACCAAAAAAATGACATTTGCTCAGCATTTGAACATATGTGTAGAAGTGAATCATGTATAATTAGGAGCCAAGGGATATGAATTTAAGCTACGAAGAACTGGCAATATTATAAACAGAAAACTAAGGAGAAACTCCGATTTCTTCTATTTAAATGTTTTTAAATGTCAGATAGATTTAACATTGTATTATTGTTCTAATAATCTGTACTATATTTTAGGTTGTCTGTTGTAATTTAGAGTCACCATTATTTCTTTCTGTTGAGAATATCAGTTATAGAAATCTCCAGAAGTTTGTAAGACTTAACTTTGTTATAATTTTCTATCTCATTCATTCAGGATCTGGGGATAGGATTTACCGTTCCCCATAACTTCTTTTCTTTGATATTTTTATACTGAACTAAATTGTGTTGTTTTTTTTTTAAAAAAAAAGGCATGAAAACAACATAAAGCCAACCGTAACTTCAACTTCAGATTTGCTAAAAGAAAGATAAAACCACAACAATGATTAAAACTTCAAGTGAATTCATTTACTTGTCAGATAAGAAAACTCACACAGATGAACAGCATTGCCAAATGGTTCTCTAATAGAGAAAATTTATGTTTTCTGTGTGCTAAGAAGATGATATTCACTGTGGTTATGCCAATTAATGATTAAAGTTTATACCTTGGATAGGGCAGGATGAATTTTAAGTCCCTACATAGTTCGTTAAAAAGTTGCACAGGCAGTGCCTGTAGCTCAGTGAGTAGGGGGCTGGCTCCATATACCAAGGGTGGCAGGTTTAAAGGCGACTGGCCCCTGCCAAACTGCAACAACAACAACAACAACAAAAATACTGGGCATTATGGTGGACACCTGTAGTCCTAGCTACTCAGGAGGCTGAGGCAAGAGAATTGCCTAAGCCCAAGAGCTGGAGGTTGCTGTGAGCTGTGACATCACAGCACTCTACCCAGAATGACAAAGTGAGACTCTTTCTCTTAAAAAAATAAAGTTGTGCTATTCATTGGTTAGGAAAGAGTCTTTATTTAAGTCCATCTGTTTTACTGAAGTCTCTCATAATCCTTAATCCTTTGCTAGCTCCATGGTTCAGTGTTGCCATTTCCTGGACAGGTAGAAAGGTCGTATACAAGTCTTCTACCATTTTTCTCAACTTTGTCACACATTTGTATTGTTTAAAAATCATTTTCAAATTGAGTGCTATTTCTATGTAGTGAAAGTAATGAGAAGTAGCAGTGAGGAGGGAGCAAATGCTTTGAGGCACACAAGTGGGCACCCCTCAGAACCACTACAGTTAGCTAAATGTGAACTGTACGCCTGCTACTGATTTTCAAAACGTGCATGTTATTTGACTGCAAAACCACAATTACTGTCTACCATAAGGATCCATATTTGGATCTTTAAAAAAAACAGTATTTTCTGTTTCAGTAAAATACTTTTAAAATAAGTAGTTATGGTATTGTCTAAAAATATATTCTTCTATCTTAAAAACACACAAGTATATACTTCTTATAGACACAAACATTTTGGTATTAGTGAATATAGTACTTTAGAACTCAAGTTAACATGCTTCTCTTTAAAAGTTTAGGGAAAAGATCTGACTTATTTTGGGCTTTTAGTATCAGTTAAGTTTTTCATAAGTTCTTGATGAAAGTTCTATCTTTAGCAGGGTTTAAAGCACCCTGGCATGTGGTGGGCTCTCAAATACATATTAAACTATGTCAAAAATGTCTTAACTCTCAAACATTTTTGTATAAATCACATCTGATGCTGTGAAAACATTTTAATCTTTTTTTGTTTTTTCATGAAACACCAACCTGGATAAAATCCTAAGTTCAATGAAAGCAAATGTTTGTTTAACAAATATTTATTGCCTTTTAAGAAGCAATGTGCAAGGAGCAAAGGGGGAGACGGGAAAACCAAACTGAGCTCTACCCTCTTGCAGCTGTTTTATTAATAACACTGGGCTGCCTGTCCACACAGGAGTTTACTTTTTATGGGGATTTAACCCAAAAGTGGTTTATTATCTTGTTATCTAACCATGGTCTCACTCTTTCGAACATGGTATGAAAGCTATTTTCTTCAGCTCCCTTCCTGTTTTTTTTCTCCCCCTCTTCCCGCCCCTCTCCTCTAGTCCAGTGAAAGAACACTAAGCTGGACAGCTGTGTCATTTTTCTGCCCTTCTTTATAACTCTGTGATGTTTGCTAAATCAGTAAACCTAAGCACCGTCATCTTTCTAGTGGGGATAATAATTCTTTCCCTGTAACACTCAAATAAGATAAGATACAGTGAATTCTTGTTATTTGTGGTAGCTGTGTTCTGTAAAGTCACTGGGAACACTTCCTTGGTAAATAACTGAACCGTCGCTCCTCAGCGATATGCAAAGTTAGGTTCCTGTTGGGACTCTGGTCACTATGTTTTTGTCAATGATTAATACATAATCATGGGTTTTTTTGTATGTGTTTTTCTGTTTAAAGATACCTTACTAAATATCAGTTCTTTAACATTGAGCTCACAGACACAGCACTATAATGTGTGCCTAACAGAGCTTATCAAGTACAAGTTACTTTTTAATAAAGCACATCACAGTCTTTTCATACTTAGAACACTGGACAACACTTCAGCACTGTGCTTGCGGGCCATACTAAGCAGCAAAATTATTGAGAAAAAAACACCAAAATGCAAAAAACAAGGCACAAAACAGACCAGGAAAAAGGACACATATTTATAGTGTAAGAGCTGAAACAAGAGAGCCGAGTGTCACCTTGTTCAACCTCAGCGGGGAATGTGCATGTCAGGTGGCTCAAATTTTCCCCACTCTGCACATGTCAGTGAATGACCATAAAAGCACACGCTTATTGATTTGGGGGTTACAGATTTTAATCTTAACAAGTAGACAAATTTGCAAATACAGAATCTGCAAACAGAGTCCACTGTATATATGAATTTAAAAACTCTTTGAAAGCACAGTATAGTTTTCTCAGTGTAATTTGCAGAACAGAAGCTATTTTGGATGACATTTAACTCAGATATAATGAATTTGTGCATAGTGGATATTAAAAATTTCAAGTTCACAAAGTAATGAATACATTATTTGAAAAGTGACCATAAGTTCTAAGGTCAGTAAACTACAAAGAAAACTACTATTACAAGTTCTTTGACCCTCCAGCCTCATATTTAATACACGGTAGCAGGGAAAACCACTGTAATCCAATGCTTTGCATTTAGTGGTGAACATTGTTTTGTGACCTCATTATTGGGGGGAAAATCACTCCTTATGTATTACCAAAATATTATGTTTCCAAATATGTGAAATTCATATGGAAACGTTTTGATCTTAACAAGTGGTGTAAATGCTGTTCTTGGACTTTGGTACCATTTTAAGCTGCAGACTAAGTACAGATTGACATTTTCAAGCTGGTTTTGGTTAACTCCTTAATGTTGGCACTTGGAACTTTCCAACATAATAACTTCTGCAAAACACCATTGTGCCTTATTAGCATGTTATGCTGTTGAAAGAAGAACAAATGTGAAACACACAGCTACCTCCAGAAATGTCCTTACAGGAAGAATTGGAAATGACCCAGGTGGCCTAAAACTTATTAAGTAAACCATAATGGAAGTTAATTTCTTAGTTTGGGATAAAATATTAGTGTTTGAAGTAGTTCTATTAGTAACTTTATATTATGAGTAGAAATAGTCATATTTCTCCTATTTAAAAAGCAGTCTGGTAATCAGATAACTTACTTGGGTAGTATCAATGTCATGTGGCCGTTTGGCAGCAGAGTCTCTCAAAAATTCCAATTAACCATGTAAATATATTTCATAGCATCACATCTCACATTGTCAGAACCCCTGCTGCCTTTATATCATTAACATAAATGCAGGTGCAAATAGCATTTATGTACTTTGATAGAAAGCAGTTGGAGACATTTCACTGTGGGACACACCACTTTCAGATTGTGTGCATCTGTTCAAATAATGTATCCAGCCCCAGTGACATGAACACAAGGATGCAAACATCTGCCCCTGAGACCATTTGCAATAGAGCAGATGCTTACATCTTTATTTATGCAGATGGTTGGTTGATGAGTTGAGCAGGGATAAAAGCAAAGTAGTTTGACAGGGTGTTTAGTATGTTATACAAGGAAAAAATACAGGCTAAGCATTTTTTTTATTTATAAAAGTTAGTAACAGTAAAATTCATAAATCTAGTAATGCTTTCAATAGAATATACATAGTGATCCTGCCTTTAAATTAATTGGAATCAAAATCCTAAAAACATTTATAGAAATTCCAGCATCCAACTTACATTAATTAGAAAGAGCAATTTATGATTATTTTGGTTTTGATTTTAAATGCTTTTTATTAAAACCCTTTACAAACAGTGTTCTGGACAACACCTCAGCACTGTGCTTGAGGGCCATACTAAACAATGGTCATATTTCTTAAAATTGGATAAAAATACAAATATCATCAAATTATATATAATTTGAGATATTCCATAAATATAAACTCAATTTAAGCAAAATATGTTTCTAAAGCATTACATATTTAAAAGATTTCTGTTCAACATTATTTCATCTGTGTTCTACATTTTAAATATGATATTTAAAATATGTTTTAAATATAATTTTGATATTTTAAATAGAAATTTTTTATTAGACTGAATTACCATTTAATACTTTATTTTCAAAGCTCTTACCTATTGATCTGCCATAATATTGTCAAAGAAACAAAAATGAAGGAATAAAAACCTTAACAAAAAGCAAAACATTTCCAGATTTGATTTTCTATTCTCTCTCTCTCTCTATCTCTCTCTCACACACACACACACACCCGCACACAATTAACTGAATTTCAAAAGATAGAAGTTAGATTTCATCCAGTTTGGCAGTTCTGAGACTTTTTAGTTTCAGATACCAATACACTCTTAAAAATTAAGGACTCTGAAAAGCCTGTATTTATATGGGTTATATCTATCAATATTTACCATATTTAGTGTTTATAAGCATAAAATAATATATGAATACATTTAAAAATAACACTAAGCTCATCACATCTTAACATAAATAACATAGTTGAATGAAATAGACTGTATTTTCCAAAACAGAACATTAATGAGAAAGTGGGATTTTCTGCAAGTATCTTTGAAGACGGGCTTCATTGAAGACAGTTTGAGTCTCGTATCTGTTCCTGTATTCAGTCTTTTGTGATATTGGCTATGTTGAAACATTTGAAGAAAACCCAGCTTTACATTAGCTGAGAAGGGAGGGAGTGTACTTCAGATAGTTGTGGATGTGTTTCCTTGATACTACACCAAAACTTGTCAGATGGTAACTTCTTAGGGTTTAGTTGTAATGTGAAATTTGAAACCATTGCAATGTACTTTTTTATAATTTACATTTTAGTCTATCTTATACTTGAATGAGTCTTTTACACATGCATGTAGCATCATGCATTGGTTAGTCAGAAAACATTAGTTCACAGAGTTTTATCCAGGTCTTTTATATACTTCATCATACAATATTTTTAAAATCACATTCATTAACATTATCACCAGCCTCCTCTGAAAACTCATGAAGTACTGAGAAGGTTCAAGCTCTTCATAGTAAATTCAAATTATCCAAAATTCCATTTTCCACCAGAAAGAATGATTTTTATCATTGACAGCAAATACTTGTAGAAGTTTTTTCTTATAATGGCAAGCTTCATTCTTTTGCTTTTGAAAAAAATGTCTGCCAGGTACCCAAATCTAAATATGTTTTCAACATATATCTGTCAGATGTTCTTTCAAGTAAAAATGGTATTCCATGAAAAAAGCAAGCAGTTCTGCTTCACAACTGAACCAAATGCTTCTCCTCAAGGCAACACTCATACTTCCATCTGCAGCAGGCGTGCACTAGGAGCATGAGCCATTTCATCACACAGAATATTAAAAAGGCATGTCCTCAAGGATCAACATTTCATAGAACTAAAAATTTGCACTGCTTTTTGTTCTACTATGAGAGTGTAGTGGTGAAGAACACGACTGCTTGGACAGTTTGCTGTCCCTGCCTTCGTTCAGGTTCTGTCCTAGAATTTTACCCATCATCTCCTTTACTCTGCAAATGTCAGCACAAAGGAAAAGAGGAATGAAAGCTTGATTAACAGCATGAAAAGAGAATGATGGGACCCTCCCCACATTTCCACAGATCCTACTTGGAGGAACTCTGATCTAGTCTAATCCTCTCTTGCTAAAGGGAAGGAACTAAGGCCAGTGAGGATCAAGGCTTTACTATTTTGCTCAAATTTGTTTCAGCAGTCAATAGAAGACCCAAAGCCAAACCCCTGCTCTCTGTCTTACAAGTGATGCAGTTTGTCTTGTTTTCTCTGAGAAACTCTTCTCTCACCTTCCTCCAAAAAAGAAAATTTCTCAAACCATAACCCTGATTTTTTTTTTAATCAAGTTTACTAAAGGAGCAGGACTTGCCACATGAGGAATACAGAAGTTCTTTTAGTGTTTTTAGACTTTTCTTTCAGGCCCAGTGTTCTTCAGTGACTATAGTTTTAGAAGTAGATGGTATGGCATTGAGAAGTATTTAAGAAATTTATATTTTTTAATTATAAAAGACCTTAGTAATTATTTTTTTCTTCACTCTCGCTCACTAAACTACTTTGCCAGTACTTTTAAAATTGTCATTTAATTTATTCTCTAATTGTCACTTTAAAAAAGTTACATTGTGGGGTAAGCATAATCTGCTCACCAGAAGCTATATAAAAGAAGGCCACTGGCTTGTAAGTACTAGGTAGGACTTTGCTAATTGCTGTGTACATTCCATTAACTACCTCTCCAGCAACCACACTATAGATTTCTGTTAGAAGAAGGAAGATTGGCTCAGCACCTGTGGCTCAAGCGGCTAAGGTGCCAGCCATGTACACCTGAGGTAGTGGGTTCGAATCCAGCCCAGGCCGCCAAACAACAATGACGGCTGCAACCAAAAAATAGCCGGGCATTGTGGCGGGCGCCTGTGGTCCCAGCTACTTGAGAGGCTGAGGCAGGAGACTCGCTTGAGCCCAGGAGTTGGAGGTTGCTGTGAGCTGTGATGCCACAGCACTCTACCCAGGGGGACAGCTTGAGGCTCTGTCTCAAAAAAAAAAGAAGAAGAAGGAAGATTTCTCTCTCCTAACAGTTACATTTCCTGATTATCAGGAAAAGGTTAGTCAAAAAGACCTTTATTTTCTCAGCATTGAGATAGATTATGTGACACTCGCCAGCCATTGTAAGAGACCCACGTGTAAACAGATAAATTACTAAACACCTCAGTAAGGTTAGTGTGTTGGAATGGAGGGAGAACAGCTTTGGTGCCAGACAGACCTGGGTCACATCTACCTCTCACCAGCTTTGTCACTTTGCAAGAAATATTCAGTTTCCACATCTGTAAACTGGAGATGTTAATGTCAAACATTGGTGGAGGATTAAGTGAGATAATTAAGCATTCAGTCTGACTCCTGAATCGGAGACATTTTAGTACCTCAGAACGGAATTTGAGGACCGTAAGCGTTTGGGGAAGAATAGAAACTAACTGAGTAGAGACAAGTGTTAGACCACCTGTCACTCTCAGCCAATATGCAGAAACGAGGGTGGTTCCACCAAAAGTGATTTCTCAGAAGGCCAGCAATTCTGACGAGTAGCCTCTCCAAGACAGTTCTGCTTTTCCATTTCCAAAATCATAGTTTGATATGTGAAAGTTCAAAGTAAAAAGCATGTTAACCCTTATCCTCAACAACAGTTATCAGAGAACCCATCATTCCAATTCAGAAGTGTTAATCTGCTAAATCCATTACCCGAAACTACTCAAGATATAACGTTTAGGTTAAACCTGAATTTACATAACTGCAAGCATGGGAGACCTGAGGTGAAGGTCCCATAAAGTGACCAGACCAGCTGGGTCACACCCTAGCCTGAATGACTGCATCTTACTCTCCCTACGTGTGCTTTCACAAGGAACATATACACATGTACAGTAAGTTTTCTCACGAAGAAAAGAAAGGAGATAAGGCCCAAAAACTTCTATTGCTGCTGTTACTGGTTTTGTGTGTGTGTGTGTGCCTAGGAGAGAGCACGTCAGTATGGTTGGACAATAAGCAGTTTGCTCATTTAGTTAAAAAAAAATGCTATATGACTGTCAGATGCTGATCTAGAGCCTCAGGTCCTGGCAGTGAACAAAAAAAACAAACCCCTGCTTTCTTGGAGCTTACATTCTAGTGGGAGGAGACAGTATTGTCCCTACCACAAAAGACAGAGCAGAAAAAGAAAACAGCAAGCAATTGCCTGGGGCTGAACAGCTCCTGTTTTATTACACTTAGAAAGGATGGTCAGGAAAGGCTTCCTGGGAGTAGGGAGCCACTGAGATGCAGGATCCCTGAAGCAGATGGAGGGTCCCGGAGATAAGTGTGGTGCAGAACAGATGGGGAATACTCCACTTCCTTATTCCATGATGCACGATTTGTTTTGGGGTGGGGTTTTTTTTTTTGCATTTTAATTTTTCAGGACTTGAGGTAGATGAGTTATATATTGACAGTGATAGTACTTCTCCCTCCTTTCTCCTTATGCCAGAAAAGGTTTTAATAAGTTCATTTGTGTGCTATAATTATAGACAAAAGGAGAGATAGCACATGGATACAGAGAGCTGACTGTATATCATGAAGCATGAGGAAACCAGTTACCTAAAATATTAATGCAATAAAAGAAAAATATATCACACAATGTGGTTTGTTAAATTCAAGTAACTAATTATTCCTTTGGAGCCACATAATTAATGTCCCAGAGGGACAGACAATGGGTTCCCATATAATGGCCTCTCTTTTCTAGGTAGTCAAGGTCAAAAATCATTGGCAGGAGAGAGGGTGTCTGGGGTTCAGTGGGGTGGGATTAAGGGGGGAGGGTGGCTTCAAGAACAGGGAGAAACCTAGGCTCCCGCCAGGAGGATCTGAAGGGAGTCTGTTAAGGATAAGCAAGTGGATTGTGGAAGAGATTATGAGTCTGGAAACCTTAAACTTACAATGTCATCCTTTGTTCATAGTGGCTGGATTTCTCCAGCACTAGGCAGCAGGCACTGCTGGGTGGAGAGCACCAGGTAGGGGCCAGCTGGGGAAGGCTCTTAGGAAAACAGCCCTGGGTGACTATCCGACAGCCTTGAGACCAGCTCTGGCACCTGGAGTGTTTGCCTAGGAACTCGTAAGCACAACTTAAGGAAAAATGGAGCCTTAACTCTTACAGATTCTTAATCTGTAGATGAGAGTAGAAGTTGCTTTCAACCAGGTTTTATAGTTATTAATCAAAGGACAATAAAGACACCAATGGAGAAGCCCAGCCAAATTCCAAGGAAAAGGAACTCACAGTGGTCACCACAGCTTTCAAGTTCTAATGGCTTATCTCTGTGTGCTCGCTCAGGTTGGAATCTGATTACTTAGTGCCTCAGAAACTGGGTGCTGGTTAACTCATACCCAGCCAATTCCAGTCAGTGCCTGAGACTTCATGTTCTTTTTCTTTACTTCTTCATGGCATCAGTATTGTAGTGGGTCTCTCTAGGTTAAGGAAAGATGTGCCTTGATTAAAGAAATAAGGAACATTCAAGACTTACTGGCAATAGTATTAGGGAGGGATTAGCCACATAACAAGTGAGTATTCTACCTCTTAAAGACCCATGGCTGCCCAGCCTTTGCATTTGTACTTACAAATCATGTACTGTCTGACATAAAAGCTGAAATATAGAAAACCTTACACCAAAAAATATTCCAGATCACTGTGAGTTGAAGATAAGTCTTATAGCAAAGTATGTGTAAAACTATACTCTAAAGCAGTGGAACAATTAAGTTTTTAAAATGAAGTTTGAATACTCTTTAAAAATGCCTCTTCTATATAAAGTAAACCTGCTCTTGGAATTATCTTTGTGATTCCAGCCCTTTGTTTTTAACTGTACTGTTGTTGAAACGTTGTGATCTTTACCACATTAGTTTCATAATCATGGTATCTTGACCAAAGGCAAGAAATCTGCATGTGTCCTAGTTTAATTGTCCCAACAGACTGCGCATTCTGATGTTGAAACCTTATCTTTCTGTTTATCCCACTAAGGAAAAGGTTTCTTCACCAACTGTCATCTTGTTAGTCTTCCTAGATATTAACTGTTCTAACTGCTTATTGAAAAATGAAATTGAGAAAGAAAGGGGCCCATGTTTAATTCCTTAGGGGAAGATTTCTTGCCATGAGACATTGTGCAGCTCACTAAACTCTTTTGCAGGAGAGATTTCCATGTTGACCCGTCCTGTTGAGAAACAGCTGACTTGGGAGATGTCGGAGTCTACCAGAAAGATAAAGTGCACAGGTATTTGCTATAGGGGAAAAGACATCAAATAAAAGGATCTGCTGCTTTTCCCATGTTGAAGTTAGTGATCAAGCTCTAAATTTCAACCATGTGTCTCATCTGAATGTTAATAATTCTAGTAATATGAACAAGAAAAAGAAAAATGAAAGAATGAGGTTAATAAAGCTTTCAGAAGTTCCTATTGCTCTTGATTTGCATCTTTGAAAGTTACTAAGTCATAGGTAACTTTTTATGCTACTTAGTCACTCTTAGATTTGGGTACAGATACTGACTTGAATGTTTTATAATCACGAATCAAATTTTATGGCTACTATGGATCGTTTTTTGCCAAAAAGATAAACAACTTAACATTACTTTCCTAAATGTATTAAAAACAAAGTGTTTCTTACTGTTTTCAACTGTTTTTCATCAGAAGCACTTCAAATCAAAACAGTTTCTCCTAGTATAGAACTAATAAAAGGGGCATAATTAAAATGAAGAAGAAATCCATTGAAATTGAGAGTTGTAAAAATGTACTTTAAATAGTAAAGCTTTTTAGAACTACTTTTCATTTGGGACATTAATTATATGGCTCCAAAAGAATAGTTACTTGAATTTAATAAACCACATTGTATTATTTTTTCTTTTATTGTATTAATAGCTTAGGTAATCGGCTTTTAAATTCTTTTATTAAAAAAATGAATGTTTCTTCTTTCTTCATGATACATGGTCAGCCCTCCATATCTGTATGTTTAGCCATCATGGATTAAAAATATTTTTTAAAAATTGCATCTGTACTGAACATGTGCAGACGTTTTTCTTACCATTATTCCCTGAACAATAGTATAACAACTATTTACATAACATTTACATTGTATTTGATATTATAAGTAATCTAGAGATGATTTAAAATATAAGGGAGTGTGTGCATAGGTTATATGCAAATACTAGGTCATTTTATATCAGATATTTGAACATCTGTGGATTTTGATATCTGCAGAAGGTCCAGGAACCAATCCCCCATGGATACTGAGAGATTACTGTACTTACGTGTCTAATTTATTCAATTTTGTGGGCTATAGTTTCCTTTTGGTGCCCAGTTTTTCTTTGTGTAAGTAAGCTATCTTAAACTGCTTAATGATTTACTCAGCGAAATACTGAAATCTACAAATAAGTGCCTTCAAAATTCTGGGTGCCCAGCCCCTACCCATGATGAAAGCCCATGTATTTTCCCTTGAATTGCGAATTCATATATTCATTGCTCTGACTGACCTCCAGAGATGTGGCAAGTTTCCCTAGCCCCAGCCTAGGCCCCATCCCTCATTCCAGGGCCGCTGGGATCTGTGCTCACCACTTCCTGAACGTCTCCTAGGGTAGTTGCCTTCTTCCCTGCTAGGTTTAGGAGCAAAATTGACCTCAATACTCAACATAAAATGAAGTGAGGCCTGTCCCCCTAAAACTGCTCTGTAGAATGCATATGTGTTAACACCTATTCACACTGAATTATTAATCCAATTAGCACTCTGTCAACCTGGATGCGGTTTGCAAAAGAGAAGGAAGGATGTGGACAAAGGAGTAAGAGAGCCTGAGAAGATAGATCAGATGTTAGGAAAGGTGGCGCTAACAAAGTGGGTGGTAGGAGAGGGGCCCTTCAGTCTCTAAAGGTTCACCTGACAAAAGACAGATTAATGGGAAAAAAGGCATACAACTTCATCTAATTGTATTCATCTAGTTGTTTTACATGGCATGGACCCTTCAGAATAGAGACCCAGAGGTACGAGAAAACTGTCCATTTTTATGCTTAGGTTCAACAAAGTTATCAAACAGCTACGTAGAAATACAATTAAACAAAAAGGGTATGATCTAATGCTAATAGACTGAGTAGGGAAACCCAGCAAGGCCTGTTTGGATTCTTCTTGGCCTCTGAGCAGCATGCCTTATGTGGGGCGGGGCCCTCTCTGGATTGGGGGTCTTATGACCTACACTCAAACGAGGCAGGTCAGATAATTTCTTTATGGCCAGTTTTTACACAGAAAGGTAGGGAGAAAGTTAAGAGTATGTTGTTTAGGTTTTAGGTTTGCTTTAAGGAAAATGGGTTCTAGTTTCTGTGACTCATGTTGGCAAAGAGGGAGCCTGGTTTCTATGGCTGGCCTCTGGAGAGACTGAGGAGCCAGGAGGGCAGGAGAAGGTCAGAGAGAAACTTTTGTTTCAGAGGCCTTCCTTTTGAAGTAGTGTTTTCCGACCCTCAATGTAAGTAACAGCTGTTCTTTATCCTTTTCCTTTGCTTGCTTCTAGAGTAGAAACACCAGGTTAAGGATCCAGAACTTTTTCCATATGATGAACATTCAACATCTGGGCCTTTTTTCCCTCACCAAAAATCAGTGTCAGGAACTTCATACTTCATGGCAAGGAGAAAGGGAAAACTAATGTCTGCTCAGCATCTAACATGTGGCAGAAACTGCCCTGGCCTCCTCATAGGTATTTCTCTCATTTAGTCTTGCCAGTGACCTTTATAGCCAGACACTGTTATTCCTGTTTCATGGATGATAACATTTGGGCACAGAGAGGGATTTGCCAAAGCCATGGTCTTTCCGCTGGAGACTCTGGTGATGACCATAAACAGGCATGATGGCTCACAGTGGGCAGCAGGGGCAGGGAGAGCCCCTGGAGTGAAATGGGCAAGGTTTGAGTTTCAACGCTGTTAGTTACCAGCTTTAGCAATCTTTGTCTATAAAATGGATGTAATAGTAATTCCTAACTCAGGTTATTGGGGGGATTAAATGAGGTGATGCATATCTGACACAAAATACTACCTTATTGAGATAATGATAAAGAAACAATATTGATTTAAAAAGTTCAGCTCCTCAGAAAATGAGAATTTTCTTCTCTGCTAACCCGGGAATGAAAAAACTGTTTGTCAGGACAGCTTTCAAAGGCCTATACTGAGTAGAAGGTACCTGCATGTCACTAGTGGTGGTAAAGAAGGGGAGGGGGAGTTAGCCAAGAGCTCAGCTGAGCAGAATGGGACAGGAGCGCCAAGGAGATTGGACAAACTAGACTCCAGGTAGAAGATACCCAATAGAGGATGTGCTTGTTTCCAGTGGACCATCTCAAATTTCCTGAAAGTTGGGTCAGAGATAACGATGAATCTGGGAGGTCTTTCTGCTACTGATATGTGGACTAGAAACAAAAGAACACTTGTGTCTATTGCCAGCACATTTTCAGTGCACGCTCTGCAGTCAACGCTCAATAAATTCTTGTTGACTCTGCTGCTGCAGACCTTGGACAGTGGCTTGGGGAAAGGGTAGGCAATGGCTAAATGTGTTTATAGGTTTTTCAACAAAATTAAGTTGAGCTCCCTTGTGTTATGAGACATTTCTTTTATCCTAGACTTCCCCAGGGTTTTACCATATTTATTTTAACAAGAGGCCATCTTGGGAAACAGTTTGAACCCCAACTGGAATTTATTATTTGAAAGCCAAGTGAGAGAGAGAACAAGGATGCCAACAAATAAAATTGAAAATAGGGTTGTTCAGTTTAATAAAATTAAAACCTAAACAACACCTAAAAGTTTTGCTCTTTAGTGGCTAAGGCTTGGCAGCTATCCTGAGCCTGGGTCCAGGGGGCCTATTTTAAGAACAGGGACACTCCTTCCTTTCTCTCCCTGTTCCCTCCTACATGCTTAGCAGTAGGCCTCTGAGCCCCAACAGACAGAATAATGGAACTTTGCCCAAACCAACGACCAGACGCACGGGAACAACTCTGTTCAGAAGCAACAAAGCAGGCCTTGGTTCTGCCAGTGGAAATCAGGAAGTGAGTTGTTTGTAGCTATCTAGAGAATTGCCTCATGTTCTTTTCGTCTCTTAATGCTGTTTATGCTAGCTACCCTGTGGAACAGTTGGATAACTCTGGGTTGGACAGTGACACCTCGTGCCATTGAGCCCCTGCTCTCCTCTCTGCTGCCTCTAATACGCACACACTGTCCATCAGATTCAATCCTTTGGTGGGAATGGAGAAGCAGGAGGAGGAGGACACACGTTGCACACTCTCCAAACAAATGTCCGGCAGCCTTTCTGGATTTGTCAGAATCCTATGGATAGTAAGTGGCAAGTTCACCTATAAAAATCTGCTTTTGCTTTCAAATGACTATTAATTTTCCATGAATTCTCTCTAATAAATGGGCTAAAAGAATCATTTAAATGATAGTAGAAATTTTAGGCTGTAACAGGCCTTTTCTATTTCAAGTTTTATAATCTTGTTTTTCTAAGATTCAGAGATGGTATTCTTTTTTGAAATTAATTAGGGCAACTTTTAATCTCCCCCCTCCTGCCTTTCGAGAGGAGAAAAAAGGAGAGAAAGGTCCTTGCTTCAAATTGTAATGTGCAGTTTGTCTTATTATTTAATTTCCTCAAGCTTCATTTTTCTAAACCTGTAAAAGGGGAACAATAATACATATTTGCTGAGTTTGGGTGAGGATTTCATTAAAAGACCTAGCACAGATTCTCAGCCAGTGTTTTTGAACCTTTTTTATCTCAGGGCACACTTGAATCTATAGTTAAACTTCTATGGCACACTTAAATGATGGTGATCAAAAAAAGGAGTAAAAGGGCGACACCTGTGGCTCAGTGGGTAGGGCGCCAGCCCCATATACAGAGGGTGGCAGGTTCAAACCCGGCCCTCGCCAAACTGCAACAAAAAAATAGCTGGGCGTTGTGGTGGGCACCTATAGTCCCAGCTACTCGGGAGGCTGAAGCAGGAATATCACCTAAGCCCCAGAGTTGGAGGTTGCTGTGAGCTATGATGCCATAGCACTCTACGGAGGGCGATAGAGTGAGACCCTGTCTGTACAAAAAAAAAAAAGTAAAAAAAATTGTGCTTTGAACTTTCAAAAATAATTTAATTAATGATCTTTAAATATTTTTGCAGCCCACCTAAGATCCTCTCACAGCACACTAGTGTGCCATGCATACTAGTTGAAAATCACTGCTCTGGACCATAATAAGGACTTAACACCTCCTTGTTTCCCCCTAGTTATAGTTAGATCCATTTTTCACCAACTGTAGAATGTCACTTTTCAAAATAGTTATTTTAATAATGCTCAGCATATTAAAAACAGCCCACATTTAAAATCCTAATATTAAATATTCTTGTTGAATAATTGTGCAAAATTAATTTTACTGAGTGAGCCTTTTATGTCTTTAGTTAATAAAAGTCCATGTTTAGTGCCTTAGAGTCCTATGAGCCTCTTTAACTGTGCTATGGGTAATTTTGCAGGATTTCCAGAAATTTTGTATGTCAGGGAAATTTCTACTTCTCATTATTTAGTGCACAGTTCTGTAAGATCTGTAATTTAGTAGGTGTAGGTGAGGGCTTTTAGATCATACCATCTGTGAAAGGCCTTGTAAATGCTTAGTGGACTAAACCAGTGTTGTATCCATATTGCGGAGAAAGACTTTCTATAATCACACTATCTTAGTATTTTAGAATTTTAAAAACTTAATGGAATTTTCAAGTTCTCTAAGGACTCCTGTTGTTCAGTCTACTTAACAGAAAAACGGAGTTATTCTAGCATAACTGACCTATTGCAGATTGCCTTGTTTTATCTTAAAGAGCCAAATGTTTGGAGGAACAATTCTCAGGACTCCAATTGTCCTTGGGAGGTAATGAGCTCTAATGCTTCTCAGCGCTTAACTTTGGGGGGTAGTTATGCACTGCCTGTCAAACTACTTGATTAAATTCCCTGATCCTTAGCAATTCTTGTCATTAAGTAGTCAAGAAAAATAAAAGGTGGAAGCCAGTGCTCTGTATGTCTATCTAGTCATTTATGTACAGACACGCATTCATAACAAATATCCCAAAAGATATGGCTTTTAAAAATGGATCCAAGTAGGGAAACTTTTATCTTCCTTTCATTTAGTGGGAAATTAGCCCCTAGCCTACCCCTGACTTAATACTTCCCCCAGCTTTCTGAAGCCAACAAAGGCTACCACTCATACTGGTTTCTGTTGCTTCCTTTCAGAGATGCTCTGTACATATGCAGGAATATATCTCTGTGTGTATCTTCCCATTTTAAAAACCCAAGTGATAGCATACTATAAATCTCACATCTCGGCAAGTATTCCCTTCATTCCGATTCATTCTTCTTTCTTGCCACTGAGTAGTTTCTACATCAAATGGTTGGATGGTTATTTTATTAGCACCATGTTGATGGACATTCAAGTAATTATACTAGAGTTTTTTCCCTTCTATTTTTTTGTGACCTTGCCCTCTTTCTCCTGCCAAAGGTTTCTTCTAATTCATTGATCTTATTTTCTATACTTAATGATTCTTGGAAATTAGACTCAATACCACCTTTATGGAAACCCTCACCCTTCTATAAAATTTCTGATAGATCCAGACAAGTATAAGTAAATTAAATGTGCTCAGTAAGACCTTATCTTTTTACCCCCCAGATTCTCTGTGATTAACTTCTGATATCGATTGCAAGCCCACTTTTCTACCCCAGTAACCCACCTTTTTAAGTCACTGGCAGTGGCTGGGCCCAGTGGCTCCTTCCTTTTATCCCAGCACATTGGGAGACTAAGGGAGGAGGATTGGCTTATAAGGACAGCCTAGGCAACATTAGTGAGACTTTATTTTAAATTTTAAAAGGTTTAAAAAATTTTTTTTCTTTTTAATTAGCTGGGTGTGGTGGCATATGCCTGATAGTCCCAGCTATTCAGGAAGCTGAAGCAGGACAATCACTTGAGCCTGGGCATATGGGGCTGTAGTGAGCTATGATCATACAAGGGGTCAACAGAGCATGACCCTGTCTCTAAAAAATAAATAGATAAATAAGTTGTAGGGAACTTGATGAGAACAGACTCAGCTTGTCAGATACCATCCTTGTCGTTATGAGCCGGTGCTGTCATTTCGGGTCGCCCAGACTACTCACACTCATCAGCATTCTCCAGGCTGAGCAGAGCTAGTTGCCTCAGGAGTGTCCTCTGCTCCCAGACCACATTTGTCCTCCTTTCCCTTTGAATGCCATTGCTCCTCCTGTATAGTTTTATTTCCACCATAATGTAGAGAGTTTTAAAGATCACTTAAAGCAAAGCACGTTGACTTCAAATGTATCATGACTAGTTTATACCCTTTCAGTATGGCTCTGTAAGGTCTATCTGGTTTCATTTCTGCAAACCTGAACTGTCAGAAGGTTGCTTTTTCCTACTTTGCTCATAAAAAAATAAGAAGCCCTTCCCAGCTTAAGTCTGTGGAGACCTTGACCCTTGCAGTTGCTTCAGCTATGTCTTCTGCTCAGTGTTATTTCTCCTCTTCTTTGTGTGGACATTGCCATGTTCCACCTCTGAGGTTCAGTTTTCTGTTTCCAGTTGTTTCTTCTGTCTTTGTTCAAATCCCCCCTCCCCTCTGTGTCTGTTTGCTTTAAAGCAGTTTCTTCTGCAAAGCTTGCTTGTCTCTGTGTCTCATTTTATACCCAATAGCGTAACATACTGTCCTCTTTTGTTGCTTTGTCTGTTGGTTATTCAGGTGGCCTCACCTATCCCCTTTATTTTAAAAGGATGATGATGCTAGCCTATTTCCTTATTCTGGCAGTGAATAAAATTAAATTGAAAACAGAACTAATGTTCCACAGATAATTTCCTCTATTTCATTTTTAATTTTTAAAATTTTGAAATATTAAAGGCCATTGTGTTCCTCTTCTCACATATTTTAGAAAATTTCCTAGGTAAGGCTCAATCTGTAAATTCTTTATTTCTGTCATTGATCACTTTATTATCATTTAACAAATTCAACAAATATGTACAGAATCCCTGCCACATGCTGGATATTGTTGTAGGCCCTGAAAACACAAGCCAATTCCCCTGGCCTCTTGGAGGCCATTTCAAGTCTTGGAATGTCTTTTCAAGACTTGAAATGCCTTGGAGTTCATTTCAGTGAGGGAAGGTGGACTGTAAATGTAAGACGTTAGATGGAGCAAAGGTTCTAGAGAAAATTAAAGCAGGAAAGGGGAGTAGGGAGTTCAGAATGGGGCTGTAGATTTAAATAAGGTGGTCAGAGAGACACTGGGAAGAGGTCATTTGAGCAAACCTTGAAGGGAGTTATACAGGAGTGTTTAGAGGAAAAGATACTCTGGGCAAGTGGGCACAGCAAACACAGAGGTTCCAAGGAATTGCCTTTCTGGACTGTGTAAGGAACAGCAGTGAGACCCCATGGGCAGAGGAGAGTTGAGTAGAGGAGTAAGTGAGGGGCTCCTGGGAGCTCAAAAGTGTGAGGCCTTTAGGCAATTGTGAGGATTTTGGCTTTTCTTTCAGTGAGATGTACAGCCATTGAACAGTGGTTTTTGAGAAGATGAGTAAGGTAATAGATCTTGTACTGCTACGTATTATCACATTATTTCACAAGGGTTATGACTGACAAAGGATGGAGTACCCTTTGTTTTAGTTCTTCTTGTAGTAAATATTTTCTGTTCAAGAAGTTAGGAGCAAGATAACCCAGTGTTTTCTCTTCTCTCCCTTCCCTATCCAGACCCATTATGTAAATGCAAAGACCATTATTACTGTCAATGTAATAATGTACTAAACCTTGTCTCTAGGTAATCAAAAGCTATCAATAATTTTAGGCTTGCTACAAAGTCTCTCCTTCCTGATTCAATATACTGGGGGGCCATAAAGTTCGTGTGCCTTTTAAAAATAATGTGCAATTTTAAATTGCACACGAACTTTATGGCCACCCTGTATTTATTTATAACTTCAGTACTTCTTCCAGAAAAAAATCAGAAGGTGAGGTTCGAAATAGAAAACATTTAAATTTAAGGGCTCAAAAAATAGAACTTTAAAAATTAAAATTGTGTAGGAGGAAGAAGCAAATGTAGCAATCTGTACAGGTGACGGTTGTCAAATAATTAATCTCTCAGTTTACTAATGGGCTTCATGGTGACAAAACTAAGAAGAAAAACAAGAAAATTATCCTTGTCTGATTTTTCCGGACCACAGCACTAGTTCTTTTTACCTCTTACTCTAACGCAAGCTACCTTAGTGGGAATGTTTTCATAACATCCCAAACACGGATTACATTCTAAAGTCAGTTGCTCAATATGTATTTTAACTCATTTCTGCTGTGCTACTTATTTATTTCAGGAGTGTCATTTTGCTAAAAAGAATCAAGTTCCTGCTAAAATTGTGAATTTTTTAGCTGTAGCCATTAAAATCAAGGTTGACTTTAAAGTTTTAATCACTTATTTTGCTAGATTGCCAGCTATCTACCTTTGTATCCTGGTATTCCCTAAGTAAGTTAGTTCTTCAGTCCCTTACCCACAACTCCAAAGTCTAAAAAGCTCTGAAAACAAAAATTTGTTAAAAGTTAAGTACCAGACTCATTCAGAGGCAAAAACATGAACTGATATGAGACTATTTAATAATCTTCATTTGTCCTATTTGTTGTGAATACTTATTTTGCTGCAGAGTGGTATTATGTCTGTGAATGCCCTTCGGATTCTGCTGGGTGTCATGTAACATTTGGTATACGTATCTTACTATGTTTCTAAAATTTGAACGTATAAATTCCAAAATACATCATGCCCCAAAGGTTTCAGAAAAGGGATTGTAGGCCCATAATGATGGAATAACATAGGTGCCGAGTAAATGTGAGCTGAAGTGAAGTCTGATTAATATGAGGTACTTAGGAATGAGAAACTTTCTGCCTTGTGACCTGGAGGCCTTGGGGAATAAAATAGATGATTCAGTCCTTAGAGTCAGGGCACTGAAATGGTTCCCTAATTGTTCTCTTAAGGTAGTGGTAATTGGTCCTAGGTCAGGCTAATAAATCCAAGAATGAAGTGTTATTCTATCAGTTAAAAGTGTTCCTATTAGTGTCCTAGAAGGTGCTTTTTGTGTGTTGCACATACTTTTTATGTTGCCTTTGTATTTCTACTTACTGCTTTGTATCCTTTTGGTTTTGTTCAACATTTTTTAAAGGTGTCACATCAGCTTTTTTAATACTGGTGATTTAATTGCAAAAGCACACATAAACAGTTGGAAAGGTGTGAGAAGAAATTCGCAAGTCACATGGGGAAACAGCAACAAAGCTAGCATTCAGTCTGGAATTCATCCACTGTGCAAAACAAATTGCACTGCCAGTGGGTCAGATGCTGTATCCTGAAATGGAGTGAAGAATGAGTTTGATACAAGAAACATTTGTTTCATACCAGTGATACAGCGAGAAATATCAAGATGAATTGAATATAGGCTTTATTTACTCTCACAAAGCTTGAGTTTAAGAGGGAGAGCAGGGCATGTATATAAAATATACAGAACATTCCAGAGGAAGAGCTTTGCAGCTTGGGAGATCAGGAGAAGAGATGGGATTTGCCCTGGCTTGTGATAGTGAGTCAGAATTGGGGAAGCAGAGAGGATGAACTTGAGGGATACAGGATGAGAAGGACAGATCCTCCCTCTTATGAAACTACATTTAGTGGTACAGATGCTTGTAAATATCTGAATTATTACAGAAAGTGGTAAATATTATAACAGGGCTTTGGGAACACAGAGGAAAATAGTAATTCTTGGCGAAAGTGGTAGGAAAGCTGGTCTGGAAGGGCACGGAGTTTTGCTGAGAAGGGTGGACAGTTACACTGCAGTAATGTCTTGTATTGTCTTTGCAGGTGAAGCACACATCCCTTCTGTAACAATACAGAGTGGGAAAAGTGTGCAGAGTAAGAGTCACTTTAGGACCATTGCACCAAAGATTGTGCCCAAAGTCTTAAATTCCAGAATGCTGCCATGTCATTCACCCTCACTCTCTGATCAAGTGAGTCTTGGACCCTCCGTCAACTCCAAGCCACTGGGGATGTCCACCCAGAAGTATGCTCTGATGCAGATTGCCGGCCAAGAAGGGACTTTTTCTCTTGTTGCTTTGCCGAATGTTGCCTCAGCTCAGCCAGCTCAGAAACCCAGAATGCCCCTGCCTGAAAACCTTAAACTGCCTATTCCTCGATATCAACCCCTAAGAAATAACAAAGGATCAAGAAAGCAACCCATCCTAAGCCCTCCTGAGAATACCTGTAACAAACCTCCTGTCCATTCCCAAGCATGTCTTCAGATGTCCCTTTCCCCACCTGAGGGCCCTGTTGAACTCCCACATAAACCCAGTCCCTTTGAGCAAGTGCCATCACTAGAGCAGGTCCCAGCCAGCATCAGCATGGCTCCACTGACCAATGGCTGTGACCAGGGGGACTTGAGATCTCCAGTGACCAACAGCCATAGGGAACTGAACCCTCCTGCCACCCCAACATTGTCCACACCAGAGGGCCCCTCTGCCAAGCAAGGCCTCATAGAGATTTTAGGGAATGCAAACTTTGCAAGCAAGAAAACATCCATTAAACCTTCTGCTGTCACCAGTGACAAACTTAAAGAGCCAGCTGATCTTGCAAAAGCCATGCCCAAGTTACCACCAGGTATTTTGGGCAGTGCAGTCCAGCTGATCTCTGCAGTCCCCAAAGGGAAAGTGCCAATCTTACCCTACTCAAGAATGAAAACAACAGGGGCTCTCAAGGTGGAATCAAGTGCAGGTTTCTCTTTATTGGGGCACAGGACAGATGGTGAAATGACATCCACCATCACAGAAGGCTTTAATGAAGCCACCAAAATGGCCAGCAAGTTACCTGTTTCACAAGTGTCACAGCAGAGTCCCCGTGAAAATGCTTTTTGTCTAACCACTAAACTAGATCTAAACCACAAGACAAAACTGATTGGTGGGGCAGCAAAGAGAAGAGGAAGAAAACGGAAGGCATCAGATGAAATTTTGACACTTCCAGGGAAAAGGAAGAAAAGCATCATTAATAAATGTAGGGATGGTAAAGAAAGAGCAAAAAATGATTCCCAAGAATCCAGAGACCAAAAACCAGGGACTGTGAAAAAATACCGTAGCATCATGCCCAAGCCTGTAGTTGTTATCCCCACTTTGGCTCCCCTGACTGCGCCTGCAGCCACACTACAATCTCAGATGTTCGGAAACCTAGGGCAAGATGTCTTGTCAAACAGTTCACTCATTCCTAAATGTCTTGGCGCTAAGCAGGACAATAGCCCTTCCCCTAAGCCCAGTTCTGTGTTCAGAAATGGACTCTCTGGCATTAAGAAGCCTTGGCACAGATGTCACATCTGTAACCACCACTTCCAATTGAAGCAGCACCTTCGAGACCACATGAACACACACACCAACAGACGGCCGTACAGTTGTCGGCTCTGTCGCAAGGCCTACGTCCGTTCTGGTAGCCTAAGCACACACATGAAGCTTCACCATGGGGAGAACCGCCTGAAGAAACTCATGTGTTGTGAGTTTTGCGCAAAAGTGTTTGGTCACATCCGAGTCTATTTGGGCCATCTGAAAGAAGTGCACAGAGTTGTTATCAGCACCGAGCCTTCCCCCAGCGAGCCACAGTCAGGAGACATGCTCAAGAACAGAGAGGCCAGTGTGAGAGGGACAGAAGGATTGCTGGAGAGGTGAGTGCTCAGGGAACAGAAGCCTGGCAAGAAAATGTATTTTGATCTGTGGGAGAAAAATTTGTTAAACCCTTTCTTGGATTAAGATTTTGTGAGGTTAGCTATCTAGTCCTCCTATTTTGTGAAGAATGATCTCATTTCTCTTTGGTCTCGGATCAGTCAGCATTTTCATTGACACTAACCTCTGTAAGCCAAAGCGTAAATGCTGGTTTGAGTTGTGCTGGGGACGACTGGGTGAGAAAAGCTTATTCTTGCTTCTGAAAATGAAATAATGTATTATTATATATAGTTCCTGATAGTCTTTACACGTAATTTCCCCCAAAATCATATCCACAGAATTTATGTCTAAACAGCATCATTAGCCCAGAACATGATGACCCACAGTGGGAACTCAGAGTGGACCGGCTGGGTGATCCCTACCCCCAGGTTCCCATACCTCACCCTATATATTCCATCTGGTTGAGTTAACTTTTTCCTTTGTCATCACTTTTTCCTGGTACTGCTTCTAATGTTATAAACAAATAAGTAATTTGAAAGCCCGGCAGACAGGCGCTAGAGCAGTAATTCCCCAGGGAAACACCCTCAGTTTGGGCTGTGTATCCCCTCCCCACTAAGGTGACAGTAGATCACTTTCCACTGCCATCAGTTCTCCCCGTCACCAGGAGAAGCGTACCTTTTCCAGCAGGTAGAGTCTCTGCCCATTATTTATAATTGTCCCAATTGTTCTAAATACTTTGTATTCAATTTTGGCTTACTGTATCAGATTTGATAATAATAGGGGCACCTGCTTTACTTCTTCTTTGCTTTTCTATAATTTCTCTTTTTCTTGGGTATTTCTGTCCTCTTTCAGATTTCCATGCTTTCCATTAAAGGACAAAGAAGCCTCACTTCTTAACTTGTTGTCTCATAGTTAGATTTTGAATTTTAGGTGTAATGTCCAAACTATATTCCATTCTCACTGGGTTGTATGGGACAGTTACTTCACCTGAACCAAGCGTGTCCCTGTAGGGCTATATTTGGGGTTACTTGACTTTTCCAGGTTGATTACACCTGTTCCTGTGGGAACCAAAGGAGTTAGCTCACCTAGGGGAGATGCATAAAGGGAAACACGCTTTTATCAAATAGATGCAGGTAGCATAAGAAGCGTGTGGCCCCAAGCAGGAGTGGCAGTTGGCATTCACTGCGGCCTTTGCTGAAGGTCTTACCAGGCTCTTGCTTTCTACTCCACCCTTGGTACCTCATCAGTGAGTGTGTTTACATCCCTGAAGATTTAGAGCTTTAAGAAAAAGTTCCAGTTGTGTTCTTTCATGAAATCTTATGTACACAAACTTTGTCCTTTTCAGGGAAAACAAGTCAAGCCTAGAAGAAGACTTCCTTCTAAACCAGGCAGATGAAGTCAAATTACAATTCAAATGTGGCCGTTGTCAGATCACTGCTCATTCTTTTGCTGAAATAAAGTTTCATTTACTTTATGTTCACGGAGAGGAAATTCAGGGCAGGCTACAGGAGGGGATCTTACCAGGCAGCAAGGGAACTCAGGAAGAACTGCTTAAACACGCCATTCCTGACTGCAGGCAACATCTGGAAAGAAGAAAGCTAGTGAAGCATCATCCCTCTCAGGAGGCTGCACATGCCTTTCCTAAGTTAAAAAGGGAACTCTACCTTCATCATCAGAATGGTGTGGAAAAACTCATGGAAAGTAAAGGAGCCCAAGCAGGAGCCATGGAGCCCAGGGAAAGCCCCCCGGGCCCCGAGCATCCTGGCTTCTACACTGTGCTCCTGTGGTCCCCTTCCGGCTTCAACTGCCTCCTGTGTGCACAGAGTTTGGGAAGGAAAGAGGACCTCCTCCTCCACTGGGAACGCCAGCATAACTGTGAGGACCCTTCCAGGCTGTGGACTATTCTAAATACGTTCTCTAACCAGGGAGTGATTGAACTTCCCTGTAAAACTGAGAAATGAGACGCCAAGGCAAGCTGGGGTTAGGGAGAGAGCTTTGCTGTCACCTTCCCTCAGAGCTTTGTGCTTTATGTGGTGCTTAATTAGATCAAAATTTAGGATCGACAGTAATGGACAGAACTGATTTTTGTACATAGTTTTATTTTCTTATGAAATAAAATATAAAAATGCATATTTTTCTAACCATATGCAGTCTTAATTTAAAATTCTATGTACTGACTCTTAATGCATAGACTTTATTTCATAATAAATAAAAAGACCAAAATTTGGAGAATGAAGTGTAGAGGATTATAGGATGTTCTTCAAATACAGTCTTCAGTAAAAACATGTGTGAGAGTGTGTGTATCCTTTTCTGATGTTTTCTGTTTATGTAGATCAAGAAATGTGAAAAATTTCCAGGTGGCAGAACCATTCCAGATTCAACCTTAGTATCAAGTTAGATAGTAAATGTTGATATTTCTTTTTTTTTTTTTTTTGTGACAGAGCCTCAAGCTGTCCCCCTGGGTAGAGTGCCGTGGCATTACAGCTCACAGCAACCTCCAACTCCTGGGCTCAAGCGAGTCTCTTGCCTCAGCCTCCCAAGTAGCTGGGACCACAATGCCCAGCTATTTTTTAGTTGCAGCCTCATCATTGTTTGACGGGCCCAGGCTGGATTTGAACCCGCCACCTTAGGTGTATGTGGCTGGCGCCTTAGCCGCTTGATCCATAGGCGCCGAGCTGATTTTACATTTCTTGATTTCTGTGTATCTCAAAAGTTTTCCAATGACCCGTGAACTATAGTCTTGATAAGATATCACTAAGATATCACTGTTAAGGGAAGCTGAGTAATTGGTAAACAGGTATGCAGGGTCTTGTTGCACCATTTCTCACAAGTGCTTTGCATCTACCATTATCTCAAAATAAACAGTCAAATTAAAAAGAATAAATAAAAAGCAAACAATTATTTGTTGTTTGTCTGAAATTCACATTGAACTGGATCCGGCCACTCTGGGAGCTTATCAGCAATGCAGATTCTCCAGCCCCACTTCAGACCTACTGAATCATTTATGACACTAAAGTAACAGTAAAGTGAGAGAAGCTCTGATTAGTGGCTCCCAGCTCCTGTTGTGCCTGGATTCCTGGGTGTCTGGGATGGTAGCAATTAACATGGATCCTTGAACTATTTATGGTATTTCAAAAAGGATCAGGCAGGGCAGGACTCCAGTGCTGTACCACTGGACTCATAAAAGAGTCAGACTCTTGCCGTGGCTTTCAGGGGTGTACAACCTGAGGCCTGTGGGGGCATGCTGATTTTGTAAGAACTTTTTTTTGGTTATCTGTGGTGTCAGATGTCATGAAAGGTATGTACAAAAAAAAAAAAAATATATATATATGTATATATATATATATAATTTATTATTTTTTTTTTTTTTGCTAATTGGCCTTGGACAGTATTTGTATATTTAATGTGTGGCCTAAGACAACTCATTCTTCCAAAGAGCTGCAGAGGAAAAAAAAGGTTGGACACCCTACCTTTATAATCTTCTTTCTCTTCCCTATTTCTCTCTCTCTCTCTCTTTTTTTTTTTTTTTGAGACAGAGTCTCACTATGTCGCTCTTGGTAGAGTGCCGTGCGTCATAGTTCACAGCAACCTCCAACTCCTGCGCTTAAGCGATTCTCTTGCCTCAGCCTCCCAAGTAGCTGGGACTACAGGCGCCCGCCACAACGCCTGGCTATTTTTTGTTGTTTTTGTTATAGTTGTCATTGCCGTTTAGCTGGCCTGGGCTGAGTTCGAATCTGCCACCCTTAGTGTATGTGGCTGGCTCCATAACCACTGTGCTACAGGCCCTGAGCCTCCTAACCCTACTTCTCAATTTGACCTTATCTCCCACCACTTTTGCTCACGTGAACATGTACAAACATACCCAAACCATTTCTGCCTCAGGGACTTTACACTGGTTGTTTGTGCTGCTGGAACACTCTGCCTATAGAGTTTTAAGTGGTTTTCTGTTCAAAGGTCACCTTCCCAGAAATGCCTTCCTGGATCATCCTGTCTAAAACTAGGTCCCTGCTCATGTCACACTCCATCACATCAAACCAATTTATTGTCTTTATTATCAGTTGTTTGTACCTATTTACACTGAATAATTCATGTGAGTTAGAAACTGTGACAGCTCTGTTTTAGTAATAAAAATTAGAAAAAGCAATTCATTAATTATTAAATTAATTAAGAATGCGTTTTGTTTGGTGGATAAAATCTGGAGCTTGGAAGAAACAAGCAGCCAAGGGAGCCATCTCTAGGAATCCTTCCACTCTGACCTGCAAGTCTTTCTGTAAACCCCATTTTGCACTTGTTTCTTCCCAGCTTGAAATATTTATCTTTCTCCAGAATACCAGCTCTTGTGTCTCACACTGGCCTTCAAGGCCCTTCTTACCAGGCCCCAGGCAAGTTCCCCAGGGCATTTCCTTTCATCTCCCTTGCAGACTGAGTATTTGCTTTCTGCATTGCTCCCCGATATGGAGGCAGTCTCACCTCCATGCCTCTGCTTGGGCCACTCCCTTTGTTATTATGCCTCCCTATCTATTTGGATGAACAACCATCAGGTAATTTGCTGCCCATGAAAATTTACAAGCACCAATTATACATCCATAATGTAATATATAGGTAAATAAAGTACTGATTCTTTCTTGTCCCATTCCAAGTACATTAGGAGGTACTAGCAGAACATAAATGACTCTATTCAAAGTAGCCAGGATGTGGTGTCCTAAGAAAAAAATATACTGTGGAATAGGTCCCAAGAAAGGAGAAAGCTTAGGAGACTAGGTATCTGAAAATTGATTTAAAAAGGACAGTAGCTGGGTGCCATGGCTCACATCTGTAATCCTAGCTCTCTGGGAGGCTGAGGTGGGAGCATCTCTTGAACTCAGAAGTTCAAGACCAGCCCAAGCAAGATCGAGACCCCATCTCTATTAAAAATAGAACAATTAGCTATGTGGGAGGCTCAGACAGGAGGATCACCTGAACCAAGGAGTTTGGGGTTGCTGTAAGTTAGATTGATACCCTGCAGTCATAGGCTGGGCAACAGAGTGAGACTCTGGCTCCGAAAAAAAAAATTAATTTAATTTTAAAAAGGAGAATGCTGTGGACATTTGGAGGAGGGGAAAAATGTCTATCCATGAGTATGGTACCTATTTCCACTTATTTAGGTCATCTTTAATATTAGTCTTTCAATAATGCTCTATAATTTTATTTTCTTTCTTTTTTTTTTTTTTTGAGACAGAGATCCCCCTGGGTAGAGTGCTGTTGCATTACAGCTGACAGCAACCTCCAACTCCTAGGCTCAAGCAAGTCTCCTGCCTCAGCCTCCCAAGCAGCTGGGACCACAGGTGCCCACCACAACGCCTGGCTATTTTTTGGTTGTAGCTGTCATTGTTGTTTGGTAGGCCCAGGCTGGATTTGAACCTGCCACCTTAGGTGTATGTGGCTGGCGCCTTAGCCACTTGAGCCACAGGCGCTGAGCCAATGCTCTATAATTTTCTTGTTTTAAGTGTTGCTTCTTTATTTCTAGTATCCAAATTTCTTTTAGTCTTTGCAAGAGTTTAATTACATTTTCTAAATGTTCCTGGTACATACAAATGTAATTCATTTTTGTATTCTGATTTTGGTATCCAGCCACCTTCCAAACACTCTTATTTTCTAATAATTTGACAATATGTTCTCTTGGGTTTCTATGCAGACAATCACATACATAAATAATAGCAGTTTATTTCTTCCTTTTCCATCCTAATACCTTTAACTTACTTTTTTAGTCTTACTGTGTAGGCCACGGCCTTCTTATCTCACTCCTAACTTTAAAGGGATACTTCCAATATTTCTCCTTTACAAATAATGTTTGCACTATTTAACAAAGAGATCAAAGTTAACTGTCAGGGGGCAAAATGGCATTGCATGTCCTATGATGCAATTACCTAAGACATGTATGCCACCATTCATGTAATATTCTTGCCTACAATACATAAATGAGTCTAATCACAAGGAAACAATTTAATAAATCCAAATTTAGAAACATTCTATAAAACAGCTGGCTTTTACTCCTTAAAAATGTTAATAAATGAAATCAAGAAGAGTAAGAGACAGGACAACTCAATGCAATATGTGGTCCTGAATTGGATTCTAGATCAGAAAAAAAATTGCTATTATAAAGGACATTATTGGGACAACTGACATAATTTTAATTGTAGTTCTATGTTATAATTAACATTGTATTGATGTTAAATTCCCAGAATGTGGTTAAGTAAGAGCATGTCCTTGTTCATAGAAGATGTAGACTGAAGGACAGTATTTAGGGGTGAAGGGTGATCTCTGTAACTGTTCTCTATTTCTAAACACAGATAGAGATAAATGCAAATCTGGCAAAACAGTACTAACTGGTGAAGGATAATCAGGAGTTCAATGATATTTGCAAATTTTGTAGGGTTGAAATTGTTTCAAAATAAAAAGTTTTATAGTGTTGTTTGCTGTAGATTAATGAAGCCCCCAGCCCTAGTTTGCTGAGATTTTTCTCTTGAATGGGCGCTGAGCTTTACCAAGCGTTCTTGCTGCATCTATGGACATGCCCATGTGGTTTTTCTTCTTTCCTTTGTTTATATGATGATTTGCCTTTGTTGACTTACAATTATTAAACCACCTTTAATTGCTAGAATAAACAATGCACCTTGATCAGAATGTATCTTTTTTTTTCTTTTTTTGAGACAGAGCTTCAAGCTGTCGCTCTGGGTAGAGTGCTGTGACGTCACAGCTCACAGCAACCTCCAACTCCTGGGCTCAAGTGATTCTCCTGCCTCCACCTCCCAAGTAGCTGGGATTATAGGTGTCCACCACAATGCCTGGCTATTTTTTGGTTGCAGCTGTCATTTGGCGGGCCCGGGCTGGATTCAAACCTGGCAGCTCAGGTGTATGTGGCTGGCGCCTTAGCTGCTTTGAGCCACAGGTGGTGAGCCCAGAATGTATTTTTTCTTATTCACTGTTAGACTGACTCTCTTGCGTTAGACTGACTCTCATTTAGCGTTCACCTTCATGAATAAGATTGATCTATATTTTTTCTTTCTCATTCTGTCTTTGATTGGTTTTGGTACCGAGGTTGCATTAGTCTCACAGAATAAAGAAAGGAATAGTCTTTTTTGTCCTTTTTTTTTTTTTTTTTGCAGTTTTGGTCATGGTGGGGCTCAAACCCGCCACCCCAGCTATATGGGGCCGGCGCCTTTTGTCCTATTTTTGGAAGAATTTGTGAAAGACTAAAAGAATTTGTTCCTTGAAATTTTTTTTTTGAGACAGCCTCAAGCTGTTGCCCTGGGTAGAGTGCCGTGGCATCACAGCTCACAGCAACTCCAACTCCTGGGCTCAAGCTATTCTCCTGCCAAGTAGCTGGGACCACAGGTGCCCACCACAACACCTGGCTATTTTTTGGTTCTAGTTGTCATTGTTTGGCAGGCCCGGGCTGGATTAGAACCCGCCAGCTCTGGTGTATGTGGCTGGCACCTTAGCTGCTTGAGCCACAGACACTGAGCCTCCTTAAAAGTTTTGTAGGACTTACCTATAATATCATTTAGGTCTGGAGTATTTCTTATGTGTATATAACAAATATGCAAAGATGTGTAAAGTATGTAAATTATCAGCTCACTTAATTGTTAGAACATAAATTGCCTATAACTGCCACTCTACCAGGCCAAGACATGAACCATTACCAGCACATGGGAGATGCTTTCTAATCATAACCCTCCCTGTCCCCCAGGCATAATTTTTTTTTTTTTTTTTTGGAGACAGAGTCTCACTATGTCACCCTAGGTAGAATGTCGTAGCGTCACAAATCACTGCAACCTCCAACTTTTGGGCTTAAGTGATTCTCTTGCCTCAGCCTTCCAAGTAGCTGAGACTACAGGCTCCCAACACAATGCCCATCTATTTTTGTTGTTGTTGTAGCTGTCATTGGTGTTTAGCAGACCTGGCTGGGTTCAAACCCTTTAACCCCAATGTATGTGGCTTTATGTGGCCAGCGCTCTAGTCACTGAGCTATGGGTGCTGAGCCCCCAGGGGTAATTATTATCCTGGTCTTCTTGATAGTCTCTCTTCTTGGCTTTTCTCTAAAATTTTACTAATTATACAACCATTAAGATACAGTTTAACATAGTCTGTTTTTAATTTTAGGTAAACTGAATGCTAATACTCCATAATTTCTTCAGCTTGTTTCACTCAACATTATCTTTATGATTCAATCATCTTGTTGTATATACAGAGGGTGCCAAAAAAGGTATACATATTTTAAGACAGGAAAAGACTGTATTAAAGTTATAATACTCAATATATATTGATAACAAAAGATGAATATCAGTCACATTGAGCACCTGTAATTGCAGACATCAAATGTGACTTGAGTATTACAAATTTAATAGTTTTTCCCTTTCTTAAAATGTGTTTACATTTTTTGCACCCTCTGTATATATTGTGGCATATAATATGTAATATACCAAATTTGTGTCTTTTCATGGTGGTATGAATATACCATAATTTATTTATGACATTGGACATATGGATTTTTCCAGTTTTGCAATATTATGAATGATGGTCCTATTCAGTTCCTTACACTTCTGTTCTGGTGCACATAAGCACAGGTTTCTGCACGGCATATACCTCAGACCATGGTATTCCAGGTCACAGGTATGTCTGTTTTCCTCTTTTTAAAAAAAAACTGCATGTCAGTTTCCACTTCCATCAGAAGTGTCTTGATAGTTTACATGGCTCCGTATCCTTGCCATCACTTACTACTGTGAGACATTCACATTTTTGATGATCTGCAGTGGTATTTCAATGGTTTACTAACGAGGCTGAGCACTTTTTCAAATGTTTATTAGGCATTTGAATTTTCTCTACTGTGAAGTGCCAGTTTAGTTTCTTCGGTTTTTTGGTCAACTTTATACATTCAAGAAATGAGTCATTTGTCACGTCCATCATATCCTTTCTCACTCTATAGTTGGTCTTTTCCTTCTGTTATTTTCTTTAAGGAAATTTTTATTGCTCAATTTTTAACATAGTTACAGGACTACTCAGGATTTCTATTTCTACTTGAATCAGTATTGACAAGTTATATTTTTAAAAGAATTTCCCTTTATGTATGTATTGTCAACATTTTCAAATTTATCAGCAGATGATTCCTCATAATAGTGACTTACGAAATTTTAAAGCTCTGCTATATTATCTTTCTTGTTCCTGATGTTATTTGCCCCTTCTCTCTCTTATTCTTGATCAGTGTCTATTCTAGAGGCTTGTCTATCAGTCTTTCCTAAGAACCATTTTTTGGTTTTTTGATCTTTTAAAATGTATCTCTACATTCTCATTCATTGATTTCTGCTTTTTATTGCCTCCTTTCTCAAACTTTCTTTGGATTTACTCTGTTGTTCTTTTTATAACTCCTTAGTTAAATATTTAGTCATTAATTTGCAGCCTTTCTTCCTTCCAATATAAGCACTTGTGCTTTTCTGGACGTGGTTACTACTTTCCTTTTATCCCACACATTTTGTACATATTTCATTATCATTCACTTTCAAGTATTTTAAAATTTCTATTTTGATTTCATCTCTGGTCTATAAGTTATTTAAACATAGGTTTTTAAATTTCCAAATGAACGGAAATTTAACATTTATTTTTGTTATTAATTTCTAACTCAGGCTCAGTGCCTGTGGCTCAAGGGGCTAAGGCGCCAGCCACATACACCTGAGGTGGTGGGTTAAAATCCAGCCAGGGCCCGCCGGCTGGATTTGAACCCACTGACGGCTGCAACCAAAAAATAGCCGGGCGTTGTGGCAGGTGCCCAGCTACTAGGGAGGCTGAGGCAAGAGAATCACTTGAGCCTAGGAGTTGGAGGTTGCTGTGAGCTGTGATGCCAGGCACTCTACCCAGGGTGACAGCTTGAGGCTCTGTCTCAAAAAAAAATTTTTTTTCTAACTCAATTGCATTGTAATCAGAAAGTCTGGTCTGTAAGATCCTCACATATATTTATGATTTTAACTTGGAAATTCCTTTGGGGGTCTAAGTCTGCTATGTGTTGTTTCATTTGACTCTTATGGTGGTATACATGTTTGGTGATCTTTGTCAATTCACATTTCCCTGACCTTAGTCTGTGGGAAGCCTGTCCACACTGGGGACACTTTCCTCCCAAGAAGCTTCATATCTGCTTGTGCTGTGAACCAAGGACACTATCAACCCAAGATCCATCCCTTCGGGTGTTCTGCCTTAAGACAGAGATTCACGGTTGATATCCCCAAAAGATTCACTTTAGGTTAATCCATACAAAACTGTCACTTTTTGAGGCCAAATAGCATATCAACAATTGTATATGGTCCAACCTATACTCTAACTTTTGCTGCAGGACAAGCCCGTTCTTCCTGTTTGCTTACTCTTTACCTCCCCTGGCTAGTTTGGGCTCAGGGTTCCTCCCCCCTCCATTTTTTTAGTGGAGGAGGTGGCTTTGGAGATTTCCCCAATTTCCTATTAGCCCAGAAAGCACTCAAAATTATATTTTACTCAGATGTGAATTAATTTGCAGAGTTATTTTGCAAAGAGGTGCTAGGAGTAGCCATGACAATTGCTAGAAGCTGAATCTCAGGTTAGGTATATTTTTCCCAGTGAGGAAACCAGAGCTCCAAGCAGTAGAATGACTTACCCAAGGTCACGCAGCTAGTACTTAATAGGCAGGGCTGGACTCGAACCACACAGGGCACTAGAAACTGAGAGTCTTTATACTTTGTCCTATGCTGCCTTCAGAGAGCTACTTGGGCATGGGAATTACCAGATGTCCTTACCTGGTGCAGGGGGATGACTAGGAAGGCCCCCCCGCCAGCACACTCAGTCACAACTGCAATGAAGTGGGGGTTCACGGCACAGAAGTGATTGTCGTGAACGCTGCGGGTGATGGGCACTGAGTCATAGCAGTTCTCCTTGCTGGCTGGTTTGCCAAAGACGTGGCGGAACTTGGAGCTTCGGTACTGGGGGTGCCATGACATCTGTGGGAGACAAGCAGGAAGAAGGTGTGAAGCTCACTGCCCTGATCCTGAGACACACGGAGAGCTCACCTGGACAGTACAGCAGAGGGCACGAGTGGGATGGCCATCAGCTCTACATGGACAGTGACGTGCAATGAAGGGTGACCAAGTAATAGGTTATAATTATGGTTATTTCTAAAGAGCCTGTGAGATGAGGCGGGATGGTGTGTAAACACCGCTAATCCATTTAGGGATGTTTTAAGGCTTTTCATCCTCCTGAGCGTAAACACAAAAAGGCAGAAAACACAGAGAGAACTCACCACATTCCTCCGCTCCCTGCCATCTCACCAGACAGCCCCACACCCCCGGCCCCTTGGCCTGACTAAGTGGGTGACAATGTGTTCTCTGGAGCCAGCCTGCCGGCTCCAGTTCCGCCATTGTCTCTTATGAGGTGGATGGCAAGTGACTTAGGGTCTAAAGTCTCCGTTTTCTTGTCTGTAAGATGAAATGACAAAAGTATCTGTCTCCCAGACTTGTCATGAGGATTAAATCAGATATGTTTAGTCTCCTTGGCACGTGGTGGATACATGATCACCGGGCGCAATCACTACCACTGTCACTATTATCATCCAGGCATCTTGGCGTCCTGTACTCCTCATCCAGCCTTCTATTTGTTCACTCAATATTTACCGAGCATCACTGTGTGTCTAGGCCCTGTGCCAGGCCCTGGGGAGGTCGGAAACCGTGAAGCCACACCTAGCCCTCGCTGGAGTGGAGAGTCCTGTGGGTGAGGCGATTGGGGGAGTCTGGGAGGGATTCCTGGAAGAAGTGACTCTTACCCTGTGATTTAAAGGATGAATAGGAATTGGCCATGTAGGCAGGACAAAGGAGGGCTGAAGGATGGTGTCCTAGGCAGATGGATCAACCTGAGCAAAGGCCCTGAGACAGAAGCAAATATTGTTTGGGGAGCCACGTGTGGTTTGGTAAGATTAGTAAGGAGATATTAAAAAGGAAAATATAAATATATATATTTTTTCATATCACACACATGCATAAAACATATAAATCAGGTAATGTGAGAAGTGGGGAGAATGCAAGCTGGAGGGGTGAGTGGAGGCAGATTGTAAACGGCCTGTGAGACTCAAGGCCTCCCTGGTGGCCAAAAGCACAGGGCTTCCTCCTGGCCAGAGGCCCTTGTGAATGCCACACCTGGCTGTGTTCCTCACCCCCCTGCCCTGCTTCCTATCACCTGGGATGCTTCCAGTCATTGCTGCCTTGCAGGATCAAGGCCAATCCTTAGCCTGGCATTGAAGGCCTTCTGGCTGGGTCTCATGCTGGGTTCCAAGCTCCATTTCTTCCTGCTCACCTACACGGCACCTTCTGGTTGCATCTCCAGTTCTCTGGCTCTTTGCCTTTTCCACTTAATTTAGCTTGCCCTTCCCATTCCCTACCTCCTATTCTTGGCTCCACCAATCCAAATCCTCCCCTTCCCTAGCCTCTAGGCCACCTACTCCAGAGAGTTCTTGATACCCTCAGTAGCAGAGATCTCACTCTGCTCCCTGCCCTCAGCCCCTGACCCTGGCTATCCTGATTTGGGGTCTGGTGTCAGTTTTCATCTTCTTCACCACTTTGCAGCTTCCTTGGAGAGGCCCGGGGCTCTGGTGGGGGAGGGCTCACCATGTCTGTCCATCTCAGGCCCCCACAACTACCCATGGGTCGGTGTGTGTGGCTGTGCCCGACACCAGTCAAGACAAAGGAGGTGCCTTCTCCCCCACCCCCTTACCTCCAGGAGGCTGGTGTGAGGCTCTACTCTATGCTCAGTTCCTAGGCACAAGATCGGGCTGTGTGACTGCAGGCAGGTCGCAGTGATCAGGGGCCTGACCCTTAAGCCAAGCCCAGCTCACAGCACCAGGTAGTGCATCAGGGGCACATTTATCCCGTGACGCTCAGAAATTTCAACTCCCCTTTTGGGAGCTTTGCCCAGAATCCTGGCTACATGTGCCAGAGCTACAGGAAATAGCACAGAATGCAGGCATGGACTAATTAATGCTCATCTGATCCTACAAAAGACTTAAGAAGACTTGCAGAAATTGAGAGGACACAAGACAGAAGGAAATACTGGAAAGCCAGGGCCAAAGCAACAGGGACGAGGAAAAATGGGGATAAAAAGAAATCACCTGATTTGAGGAGGGGGAGGGGGTTAAGCTACTGAGAGCATAAAGCCAGGTCCTCCACACAGAGGAGGGAGACCTCAGATTTGCTGCCAAGCTTCCCAGTGGCCAATGCAACAAGGGAAACAGATCAGAAAGGGATTTAGTCAGTGTTTGTAAGATAAAAGCCACCCGTTGCTAAGGAGCAGCACACCTTTTCTCCATCCTGAGTCCTGAGAGAAGTGGGTACTGGGGGTCCTCTAGGAAAGGAGCAGCAGGAACAATGCCCTCCTTAGGGTCTTGGCAAGTGCGTGGCAGCTGAGGAGCTGCCTTGGGCCTGGGCTGGGAGCAGGATGTAGGGAGCAATCAGCAGGCTTCACTCCAGGCCCCACCCCCACCCCACTTTGAACAGGTGGGGGAAGGGCACCGATGGGGGTGCCTGTCACATACTCCATGGCTTCCCTCATGCCCAGGCCCTTGTAGTTAGGCAGCCATAGCATTAGTTCTGGCCAATGGGCCATGGAGGAAACAATGTCTGTCACTGCCAGGCTGAAGCATGCCAGACCTGCCTGTGACCCTCTGGAACTCTAGTCTTTGGCTGAAGGAAGGAGGAGGGCACTGTTTCAGATGGTGCAGCTCCACAGCAGTGGGCACCTGAGGGACTGTGTGGAGCACAGTGTCTCCCTCAATGACATACCATGTGACAGAGGCGGGCCCCTCCGAGAAATGGGGCTGCTTGTCACAGAGCACAGCCTACCCATCCTGCCTAACACACTGTTCCATGCAGGTCCAGCCCACGCAGATGGCAAGTGGCTGCTGCCTGTGCTGGTATAGCCAGAGAGAAGGAGGCAGGACCCAGATCCCCTTGGGAACTTGGACTCTGAGGGTAACTGGGAGTGGCCGAGTAAAGCAGGAGAGAAAGGATCAGATTCAACTTTCAGATGGATTTCTCTGAGTACTGGAGGAATAGTCACTATGGCTAAAGTCAGGCAGTGAGGTAGACAGGGGACAAGGAATGTTAGTGAAATACCAAGAGGTGGGATCAACCAGACTCTGGGCCTGAGGGCACATGGTGGGCTGTGGGGCAAAGGGCCAGGCATGGCTGCTGAAATTGATGCAACTCCACATCATTAACAGTCCTGGCTCCTCCCAGCACTCTCCTTCCCCAGCCTGTCTGCACAGCTGAGGGGTCTCCTAGGGTCTGACCTGACACCTGAGGCCAGCTCCTGGCCCCAAAGATGTCTAGAGGCCATGAGAGGCCTGGTTAACAGCCCTCCTGGAGCTCACAGTCACCTATACTGCAATAGGAACTCGGGTTTGGGCACTCCTGGTGTGCCATTCTAAGCGCTTTCTGTGTATGAACACAGCAGGTGGGTGCTACCTTGCTCCCCAGTGCAGAAACAGGGAGAAAAGGCCAGTCACTAGGTCCCACAGCTAGTGAATGGGAGGTCCAGGGCCTGAGCCTCCAGCTCCAGGTTTCTAAAGGTCATTACCGGATGACAACAGCTCTTTCACAGCCTTCACATCTCCATCTCACCTCAGCCCTTACAGGCAAGTGTCACCATTATCACTCCCACAGGGAAGGAAATGAGCTCCAGGAAGCTAAGTGGACCCCTCTGGGAAGGGGGCTGTTGGTCTCCATGGATGAAGCCATCTGGACTTGGAACAGCACAAACATTAATGCCCTCTGCCTCACCCTTCCACACTACTATCCTTTCCCTACCCCAGCCCTTCTCTCCACTGCCAAGGTTCTTCCAGACCTGCCAAGGAAAATTGGGCACAGTATGGGAGTCTGCGTGCAGCTGCATTGGTAGAGCTTGTGCATGGGTGTTGGCCCATGTGTGCACGTCTCTGCCCAAGGCCTGCATTCACCCGGATAGTCACGAGTGCTGTGTCCTCACATGAGTGTGCACATGTGTGTGCACCTGTTTGGGTATTTACCTGAGGCTGCGTATACACACGCATGAGCAAATGTGCGTCAGTGTGTGCATGCTTTAATGACTCAGCAACCAGAGAACAGGAGTTTCATTTTCCCTACAGGCAGGCACTTGCCTGCAAGTAAGTACTGTAGCAGGTCCCTCACCCATGGGCGAGGCCTGAATGGCCTATTGGAGCCAGCTCTATCCCAGGCCACCAGTCCCATCCTGCCCCATCCCATCTGGCTGGGCCTATATCAAAGCCACTCTGAACCGACTGGGAACTTCTTGCTATGGCACTCTGGCCCAGCCTGCTGGGGCACAAAGCAAGGGGTGGCATTGGCTCTGCCACTGCAATCCCATGCATGCTTAGTGGGCCTGTGCCATGGGATTAGGCTCCGGGGACTGTGACTTCCCCACCCCTGAAAAGGATGTAGTCATCTCTGGCTTTAACATCATACTGGGTTTATTTCTTCTTGCCTGACAGTGGCTTTCTGCCTATGCCAGCTCTTACAACTCTCCTCTGAGGTAGGCGGGATTTTATTGTCTGAGGATGGGAAAACTGAGGTGCAGGGGAAGCGACTTGACCAAAATCAGATTAGTATGAACAGAGCAGGTGGGAAGTGGAGACTGAGTCCTGGCCCAGAGACATCCTTCCTGCTATGCCACCTGTCCCTCTCTGATACACAAGTCTGTTATTGTTGTTGTCGTGTGTGTGTGTGTGTGTGTGTGTGTATCAGAGAGAGAGGCAGAGATTTTCCTGTCTGCTTCCAAAGGCCCCTCTTAGTAAATACTTGGTAAATGAGCTCATCCTGCCCTAAAATCATTGCAGGACAAGGGTTAGGTGCACAGTGGCCGAAACTGAGCCCAAACTGGGTGTGGTACAGAGCACCATATAGATTATTCATTAATTGCACTGGTCGTGGCCTCAGGGGAAGAATGAAACTACCTGATTTGGTTTTTGACCTGGGGATGGGTAAAGATTTGCATTGTCAGTTACTGTTGTCCCTTTGTAAGTTTGTGGTTCCACATCTACAACTTAAAGCTTTATTTTTTTTCTCTCTTAAAATTTGACTTTGTTAGCTCAGTGGCCTGGTGAGAGGTCTGAACCACCACACTGTGTTACAGCCACAGTCAATGGAGGGAGATTAGAACCATAAGTCACCCTGTCAGTTCAAAAAACAAAAAAAGATTACTGTTAAAGAACACTCTATTTAAGGGGATCTTCAAAGACCAAGAATTAACACAGTACACACCTAACTATGGGTAGGTCCATCACCTTGACATGATAGCAACTATCACCATCATAGAGTTTATCCTGATCCTGGCCTTGAATCCAAACTTGACAGGAAAGCTCCTTTCTAACTCATCTAGAGTCTAGATGGCTGCTATGACCCAGCCTGGTTGGGTGGGATAGCTGGCTCTGTGAAGCCTAGGCCCCTGCAGGGCAAAGCAGTCCTGTTGTCAGCCCAGGCCTCTACCCACCCAGCCACTTTCCACAGAGCCCCCCTTTCTCACCAGGCAGAAAAAGGAGCCATGATCATAACTGCTTTTCCTCAGTGAGAGTTTTATGCAAAGCTAGTCTCTGAGGCCAGGCCAAGGCTTAAACAACCACTTCTTGCACAGGTGTCTTTATTTTATTTTATTTTACTATATTTTATTTTATTTTTTGAGACAGAATCTCACTCTGTTGCCCTAGGGGAGAGTGCCATCGTGTCACAGCTCCCAGCAACCACAAACTTTTTTTTTTTTTTTTTTAACATTTCTTTCTTTTTTTTTGCAGTTTTTGGCCGGGGCTGGGTTTGAACCCACCACCTCTGGCATATGGGGCTGGCGCCCTACTCCTTTGAGCCACAGGCACCGCCCCAGCAACCTCAAACTTTTGGGCTTAGGTGATTTTCTTGACTCAGCCTTCCGAGTAGCTGGGAATACAGGGACCCGCCACAACGCCTGGCTATTTTTAGAGACAGGGTCTCGCTCTTGCTCAGGCTGGTCTGGAACTCCTGAGCTCAGACAATCTATCTGCCTTGGCCTCCCAGAGTGCTAGGATTACAGGAGTGAGCCACCATGCCCTTCTAGAGGCCAGCAACAGGATCCAAAGTGGTATAGTGGGATCCAGGGACCTGGAACCCCAGGTCTCACCTCATAGGGTTAGTTTTCTTCCCTCCTTCAAAGCAAGATGAGATCTTGCTGCTCTCCACAGAAGTAGGTGACAAGCTGGCCTGGTTTGCCCAGGATATGAAGGGGCTGCAGGGATGTAGGACTTGCAGTTCTAAAGCAAGTTAAGTCCCAGGCAAACCTGGACAAATTGGTCACTCTACCACCACCCCACCCCAAAGTATAGGGGGCTGCTTATTATCCTTCTGTTGTAAATCCCTAATAGTCCTGACTTTCACAATTTCCCTGTAAAAGAGAAGCCTCTAGAGCCAATTTCTTCAAGAGCTCAATATCCCTAACCACAAAATAAAATATTTCAAAGCAGAAAAATCCAAGGTGGTTTGTAAAGAGCAGTGAGTTCACTCCAGCTCCAATCTTCACCCAATGTTGGCTTAGTGCTTATTCTGCCCCTGTGTCAGGAGCCAGGCTAGCAGGCGTTGTCTGAGATGAATAATTTATCACTGCTCTCCACATGTCCCATCGCTCAGGGAAACAGCCAAGGGCAGGAAGAGATGGTATGGTCTGACCTTGAGGGACTGCTAAAAGCACAGGGCAGTGGCTTATAGCTTTGCATAATAGACTCACTTACATCAGATTACTAGGGGTGGGGCCCAGCTACCAGTCAGCACTGTCAAGCTTCCCAGGTGATTCCAGGGCACATTAGGAGCAAGGACAACAGAAATGTAAGATGGATGTGCTGCAGTGGGTCTCAAGTGCCGTTCCCCAACAGCAGCATCACTGGGGAACTTGTTGGAGTTGCAGAGTCTCAGGTCCCACCCAGACTTACAGAATTAGACACTCTCTCTACTCAGCCCCACAGGTGACTGATGCACAGACAAATTTGAGACTCACTAGAATAATGGATGGGTCAGGTTGGCAAGCCCTGATCCCACTGACCAATCTCAGCATCACTAAAAGAGATGACCAGACATTATGCACTGCCTAGTGGCAAGCAACAGGAGGCACTAATTATGACCCCAATACTGACCAAGTCTTTGGATGTAACTTTGCACACAGGGTATGGACAAACATGACCAAAAACCACAGGGATGCAATCGGCAATCTCTAGAACGCAGGAAATCCCACATGTCTCATTATCTGGTGTCTAGCATTAACTCAAAATGGATCAAAGACCTAAACATAAGAGCTAAAACTATAAAACCCTTAGAAGAAAACAAAGGGAAGAAATTTCATGCTGTTAGATTTGGCTGTGATTTCTTAGGTAGGACCTGAAAAGAACAGGGAACAAAAGAAAAAATAGAGGCCAGGCACAGTGGCTCTTGCCTGTAATCCTAGCACTCTGGGTGGCCAAGGCAAGTGGATTGCTTAAGCTTTGGAGTTTCAGAGACCAGCCTGAGCAAGATGTGACCCCAAGACCCCATCTTTAAAAATAGCCCAGTGGTGTGGCAGGCACCTATAGTCCTAGCTACTCGGGAGGCTGAGGCAGAGGATTACTTCAGCCTAGGAGTCCGAACTATGACAACACTACTGCACTCTAAGCCTGGGAGACAGAGCAAGACCGTGTTTCAGAAGAAATCCAAAAAACAAAAAACTACAATGAGATACTATGTCATACTCATTAGGATGGCTACTAGCAAGAAAATAGAAAATAAGAATGTGGAGAAATTAGAAGCCTTGCTGCACACTGCTGGTGGTTATGTAAAATGGTACAGCTGCTTTGGAAAACAATACAGTAGTTCCTCAAAAATGCCAGCGGTTGTGGGGGAAGTTATTGTTTAATGGGTACAGAGTTTTGGTTTTGCAAGATAAAAAGAATTCTGGAGATGGCTGGTGGTGATGGTTGCACAACAATATGAATGTGCTTAATTGAACCGCATACTTAAAAATGTTTAAGATGGCAGATATGTATTAAGCTGTGTATATTTTACACAATAAAAGAACTTTCTTTTAAAGATCTGCTTTCTTCAACAGATGACAGGAAAAAAGAATTGTTATGGTTTAGAAGGGACTTAAGAAACAAATGACATAGCAACAAATGCCAAGTGTGGACCTTGGGTGTGTCTGGGTTCAGATAAACCAACTGCAAAAAGATCCTCAGGAAGCACTGGGGAAAACTAAATAGATACCTGATAATATTAAAGAGTTGTTGTTTGGGGGGCGGTGCCTATGGCTCAAAGGAGTAGGGCGCTGGCCCCTTGTACTGAGGGTGGCGGGTTCAAACCTGACCCCGGTCAAACTGCAACAACAATAACAACAAAAATAGCTGGGCATTCTGGCGGGCACCTGTAGTCCCAGCTACTTGGGAAGCTGAAGCAGGAGAATCACCTAAGCCCAGGAGTTGGAGGTTGCTGTGAGCTGTGACGCCATAGCACTCTACTGAGGGCGATAAAGTGAGATTCTACCTCTTAAAAAAAAAGTTGTTTTTAGGTGTGATAATAATATTGGGGTTATATTAAATAAGAGCTTTTTTCTTTTAGAGACATATGCTTAATATGCACAGATAAAATAACATCTGGGATTTATTTGAAAATAACCCAGCAGAGGTGTGGATGGTAGAGCAGAGAATGAGGGAGGGAGAAACAAGCCCCTAGTAGCTACTGAAAGTGGTGAGGGCTACATGAGGATTCCTAGAGTATTTGAGCAAGAATCAGGACAGCACAGACAGGCATAGGGGCCAAAGCCTGACTGGCTCTAAGCTGCTCTGTCTGTCCAACAGAACCTCGAGATGGGCATGGCTTCTAAACGACAGTTAATTGAAATTAAATAAAAGGTGAAATTCAGCTCTTTGGTCACACTAGCAACATTTCAATTGCTCAATAGACACGTGGTTACCAGGTCCCCAATGAGCAGTGCCGTTATAGAGCAGGTCCATCATGCAGAAAGTCTGACTGCACAGCTGCTCCCTCCTTTGGGAAAGTTACCTACTGCATCTGTTTCCTCACCAGTAAAATCAGGAATAATAACAAACTACAAATAATAGCTAGCACTTATATTACTATATGTTGAGTTCCTTGTACTAAGTCACCTCAGCAATCTCCTAACTACTATTATCACCCTGTTTTTACAGATGAAGAATCAGGCACAGAGAGTTTGTCATGTGCCTAAGACCACACAGCTGGTTAGGGGCTGAGCTGGACTATGAAGGCAAGCTGTTCAGTCCCAGACCCACACTCTGTCACAGGGCCACCTTGAGGGTCATGTGCACAGCATGTGGATAGGTGACGTGCACAGCAAGTGCAGTGATGCCTGCTGCATACCTAGTGCCCAACAAATATGTGCTGGTAAGACGCTTGAGGCTCCCATGTTCTCAGGACTCTAAGACGCAGGTTAGTATCTGTAGGGACAGCTGCATGCTGAGGCCCACCATCTTGGAGATCTGAGTAAAAGATACCACACTAGAAAGTACAAAGCAGCCCACTCTGCCCAGTGGCTCTATTCCATGCCCTGAGTTCCAAGCCCCTGGCACTGACCACGTTGACAGGGGAACAAGATATACTTGTGTGAAAAGTTAATGAACAATCCCTTCTGGTCCAGAAGACTCCCAAAACAGCGTATTTGTGCAACTCTCCCAGCTGGGCACTCCAGGGGAGTGCTGAGGGCCATGGTGGCCGGGAGGAGCAGAGGGCCAGGGGGAATCCTCAGCTTCCCATCAGCACAGCACAGGAGGCAAGCAGGAGCATAGCTGGCCAGGGGCCCTCTGCGGGCCTCCAACACGCTCACCAAGGCAGAGGCAGCCTGCCCTCAGCAAATGAAAGCAGCCCTGTCCCCAGGCCTCTGCCTACGCCACCTCTCCTGTCTGTCTGGCCCAGCACAGATGCCTCCCTGCAGGCCTGCAGGAAATACAGATCGAGTCAGACAGCGGCCAAGAAAAGGCCTCTTTCTTCCTGATGAGATTAGCCTGAGGGAGGGCCTCCTCCCACATCTGACACTGCCCAGAGCTACCCTGCCCAAAGCCAGGTTCCTGGGCACCTCCTCAGATGCCCCACTTCTTCCTGCTCTGCCCCACAGCCCCTCCCTCTCTTCACCTCTCCCTCACGCATCCCCAGGCCTCCTATCTTGCCCCAACCCTGACTCTGTCATTTCCCTCCAGACCTGCCCACAGTCCACTATCTCCTCAGGCTAAAGCCCTCTGCCAACTTTTTGAGGCCTTCACCTTCCCCCAACTCCCTAAGCTCCTTCTCATCTCTACAGACCTCAGGCCTGCTTTCTGAGCCTGACGGGTTTGTCTGTTCCTCTCAAAACATTATGTTCTCCCAGACACCCATTTGTTCACACCCTGTCCCTCTGCCTAGATCCACAGGTCGTCAGATGGCACTTAGCTAGGCTCTCAGGATGCCCCTTCCCCACCACATACTCCTGGGCCAGCCTTCTTACTCCACAGCTGCCACTTTGGGAGGAAGCCCAGGGAAGGGAGAGAGGGGCACCAGGTTCAAATCCTGGATGATTTTTTTTTTTGAGACATAGTCTTACTTTGTTGCCCTTGGTAGAGTGCCACGGTGCCATAGCTCATAGCAACCTCAAACTCCTGGGCTTAAGCCCAACCTATGGGTTGTGACCCCTTTGTAATAATGAAAATACATCATGGCATTAGGAAGGTTGAGAACCACTGCCTGAAGCAATCTTCTTGTCTCGGCCTCTCACGTAGCTGGGACTATAGGTGCCTTCCTAAAGACCTGGCTATTTTTAGAGACATGGTCTTGCTCTTGCTCAGGCTGGTCTTGAACTTCTGAGCTCAAGCAATCCACCCACCTCGGCCTCCCACCTGGATGATTTTTTTTGTCTCTGCGCCTAGCTTGTCTGTCTGTGTAAATGTGTGTCCTGATATCTTTCTCATAGCATCTTGAGAAGGATTAATGAGAATGTATATAAAGGATCTTGCACGTGTCTGGCACAAAGCCGGAGTGCAGCAGACGGCTGCTCCCTTCCCTTCTTCCTTTCCTGCCCTCTGGGCTTCTTCCTTCTCTTCCTTCCTCCACACACCCACTCATAGGGCTGTCAACCCCAAAAGGTCCTCCCCTTCTGCTCTGCCCATTCACAGACCCACAGGTACCCAATTCTGATACTACTTTGCTCCATGACCTTGGGAAAATCTCATCCCCTCTCTGGATTCTTGTTTTTCCACCCATAAAATGGTAATGCCCCTGCCCTGCCCACTTGTTAGGGTGATCTGCAGAGGGCTGTGGAGCCCACACGCAGCAGACACACAAAGATGCGTGAAGGTGGTAGAGCTGTCTACCTCTCAGCTGGCCTAGTCTTTGGAAGGCTGGTCCTGGTCCTGCCTGGACCTTCTGGAGATATAAGACAAGAGATCCTTCCTATTTACATCCCCCCCAAATCAAGCCCTGACCAAAAACTCTATGCAGTTTTATTGCCCTATAATCTCATTAGGGAGTTTTGAGCAGTAAGGGTCACTGGAGACTTTCTAAGGCCCACAGGTACCCAATGACAGTAAACAGAAGCTCCACTTCCTGCTCACCATCCATTCCCTGGCATAGGCCTTCTGGATCTGTCTTTGGATGGATAGGGACACTGAGGCCCAGAGAGAGAGAGAGTGCCTGGCTTAGGGGGTTCCACAGTGAGCCAAGCCAGGACTGAAGACTCCAGTCCTGGCCAGGAGGGCCTGCATTTTTTCTTTTTTTTTTAAAAAAAAATAGGATCTCCCTTTGTTACCCAGCCTAGAGTACAGAGATGTGACCATAGCTCAGAGATGTGACCATGCAACCTCAAACTCCTGAGCTCAACCAATCCTCTCATGTTAGCCTCCCAACTAACTTGGACCACAGGCTCACACTACCATGTCCAGCTAACTTTTTCTAATTCTTATGGAGAGATGAGGTCTCATTATGTCATCCGGGCTGGTCTTAAACTCTTGGGCTCAAGAAATCTTCCTGTCTTGGCCTCCCAAAGTGCTGGGATTACAGGCTTGAGCCACCATAGTAGGCCAGGGGTCCTGTCCTCTACTGTTAGCAGGTCCCTGGCATAGACTCACAAATCAGCCCTTTACTCTGCTAGTTTCAGGGACCTGGGGCCTGGAGTCAGTTCAGCTGACATTAGTGGTTTCCTCCCTGAGACTGCTGCCACTCTGAGCACTTTATTCAGAGGCAAAGATGACCCAGACAGGGTCAGTTGATGGGGAGAGGCCAACATGTAACCAGCAAGCTCAATTCAGGGTGACAGGGCTAACCCTCAGCTGCAAGTTGCAGCAGAGAGATGGAAGTCTGGGGGTCAGGGAAAGCCTCCAGGAGGGTGTGCTTAGAGACTGCATAGAACAAGCCCAGCACAGACTGAAGGGAAAGAGATCCAGGCAGAAGGCACTGTGCAAGGCAATACCAGGCTTGTGTGGTGTGCTGAGGTGGGGTGGGGAAGCCGGGTCTGGGCAGGGGGCTGGGCGAGGGCTGATGAGTTAGCCTTTGAAATGGGCAAGGTCAAAGTTTGTGACATGGTCAGAGGTGAAGCAGATTTAGCCCCTGCGATTAGAAAGTTAGTACATTCAGATAGGAATGCACCATTAGAAGGTATTGTTTTGCAGCTTGGCGCCTGTAGCTCAAGAGGCTAAGGTGCCAGCCACATGCACCCGAGCTGGTAGGTTCGAATCCAGCCTGGGCCTGCCAAACAACAATGACAACTGCAACCAAAAAATAGACAGGCATTGTGGTAGGCACCTATAGTCCCAGTTACTTGGGAGGCCGAGGCAAGAGAATTGCTTGAGCCCAGGAGTTAGAGGTTGCTGTGAACTGTGATGCCATGGCACTCTACCCAGGGCAACAGCTTGAGGCTCTGTCTTTAAAAAAAAAAGGTATTGTCTTTCCTCAACTTTGGCCTGGTATCTAAGGAAAAAAGTAACAAGTGTTTCATGCCCAGCTCCCAGTGGCTAAAGAGGATGTGGGGCACCACGAAGGGCAGAATTCGGAGGCTTTCCTCGTTTGGACTCGGGGAAGAGTGTGATTGCCCTATAACAAGAGTCTTCAGATATGACGGGGGACCTTCCTGTCCTGTAGATGCTGGGTAGCCCAGCACCCCACTCCCTAGCTCAGCCCCACCACAGGAGGCTGATGGGAAATTCTTTCCGTTTCTCTCTTACCTGCTTATTAACACAGAGGTGAATGCCACTGTTCAACCTTAATCAATTCCCCAGCTGGCAGAAGAAGATGGTGAGGCCACCTTCTCCCTGTTTCCAGCTCCCTGAGCTCCACTCAAATTGTCTACGCAGGCTGGGCCTGCAGCCAGGGAAGGCAGGAGGCCAGACTAATTCCCATTCTCAAATTTCAAGTGCCAGCAGCCAGTGTTAACGGGGATGAAAAGAGTACAGGGAAGCTGTCAGTGCCTGTGGGAAGAGGCACTTCTGCCCAAGACTGGCCACTAGGACAGGTGACAGCAGTGTCCACTAGGACAGGTGACAGCAGTGTAGTTACATGTTCACCTGCTGCTCTCACCAGCGGCTGTGAGAGCGCATCCGAGTCACCTGGAGGGCTGGGGGAAAATGCCTTAGGTTGCTGGGCTCCATCCTACAGTTTCTCATTCAGCAGGGCTGGGTGGGGCCTGAGAATCTGCATTTTTACCAAGTTCCCAGGTGACTAGGAAATAGTTGGCCCAGAGGTCACCTTTTGAGAACCGGCATCCTGCAGCCTGGTTCTATATTTTACAATTACTGGGTATTTTTCAATTTACTCCTCATAGCCCCCTAGGGGTAGGGAGAATTATACCTGTTTCATGGATGTGGCCAAGGGTGCTTGCTCAGTGCAGAGTAGTGGGGTCACTGTTTCTTTTCTTTCTTTCTTTTTTGCAGTTTTTGGCCGGGGCTGGGTTTGAACCCGCCACCTCCGGCATATGGGGCTGGCGCCCTACTCCTTTGAGTCACAGGCACTGCCCTGGGGCCACTTTTTGAGGCTGCACACCTAGCAAATAGTCCAAACGCTCCCTGAACGAGCGACCAATCCCTAACCTGGGGACCACTCAGGGCTGTGCTCCTGGCCCTGTGGGGTGAGAAGGCTGTGCCATTTCCCAGACACCTGGAGGTTCCATCCTTCAGGGTGCGCCTGGATAACCTTCTCCCAGGCCTCCAGCAGAAGGGTGACTCTTTCCACCCACTGACTCCCCTCTTTCTCGTGAAGGAAGGGCCCTTCAAGATACCAGGGCCATTTTTACCTGGATGCTTGTACCTGCACATTAACCTGAAATCAATTTACTTAAAAAAAAAAAAAAAAAGACACCAGGGCCCTCCTAACCCATGCTAACTCCTACTGGGCTTCGCTGGGAGCCCTGCTCCAAGGAGGGAAAGTGCATAGATATTCTGAGGCCCGTGGCCAGGCTTTAGTCAGTTCCGCCCCAGTTCTCTGTGTGACACTGTGCAAGTCTGTGTCCCTCTCTGTGCTTGAGTGTCCCAACCCACCCCTGCCTATGACTTTCCTGAGTCTGTAAGGAGGCTCTGGAGGGAGAGGCTCTGCAGAGGGCCTGGTTTATTTACTCCTAGCAGGACACAATCACCTTGAGAAGCAGCAGAGCAGTGGTTCCCGACATGGCCAGCAGCCCACCTGCTTAGACATCAGCCCCACCCCACACCAGCCTCAGGTTTCCTCATCTGTAAAATGAGGATGATAATGGTAAATAAGTTAATATCAGTGAAGCCCTTAGAAACCTGCCTGGCACATGGCAAACTCAAGGTAAGTTAACTGTTAATAATTAAATTCAAAATGAGTAAACAATGGTAACCTCTATTGGTTACTCACTGTGAGGCAGGCACTGTCCTAAGCCATTTACCTACACGAATAGACTGAAATGAACATCTAGAAAAATGAATGTGGCCTCTGAACAGGGCTTGCATATTAAACCATAAGGACAAAATGCTACGTTCCTTTAAGTAGCCATACCTAAAAATACAAATACTGTGCATTCAGGGTAGAGGGGTCATCAGGGCTGGGAGGCACCAAAACCCTCCAGATGAAAACAGAGAAAGCCTTGTGCCCCACCCCCACCCATTAGTGCTGATCTAGAATCTAAAGCTCTAATTTTTATCTAATCTAATTTTTAGCCAGACCCACTAACTTGCTCTCTCTCTCAAATGATCTTATTATGTCTGGGAGCAAAAAACAAATACAATATCCCAGAACTCTGCCCTCCTTTCCACATGATTCCACTTGAATAGTCGGAGGGTTTCTAGAAACTCACCCCTTCTGGGGGAAAAAGAGCTCAGCTCTTGGACTTCCTCCGTTCTACTGAACAGAAATTGACGATTTTCCTCACAGTCTGTCTCTGTCCCTGGAGCCCCACCAACCATGTCCATAGCTTCTACCCCACGACAGCCTTTCAGAAACCTGAAGCCTCTGAACTGAGGCTTTGGGACAGCTCCACTCTGGGTTGGGGAGGTTCTTGTGTGACTCAGTTTCCCACTGCCTTCCCATTTTGGTTGCCCATAATGCTCCAGGCTGTCTCCACCTAATTTGGAGCCCAGCCCATACTCAACCCCCTCCAGATGGGCACTGAGAAGAACTTATTAGAGCAGGTCTCCAAAAGGACCCCTGACCTCATATCTCAGAATAGCAGCACTGGCTAGACCCTGAGAGATCATGGGGTGCAGAAGGGGAAACTGAGTCAATCTACCCAGGGCTCTCACATAGTGCAGAACCAGGAACAGGATCCAGGTCTCCAGACTCCCAGCCCAAAAGAGTTCTCTAAGACACAGAACAAAGATTCCTTTCATCCCGTGCCTGGATACGGTACCAAATATTTTGTTCCTTATCTGTGCTGCTTGCTGTAAGAACAGTGGAAACTCATCTGTGGAGGAACAGATTCCAAAGATGGCTGAGGAAGAAAGGTCTTATAATCATGAGGTTGGGGGTCATTCCCCCTATCTGGGCCTCCTTGGACTCAGACCTTTGAAAGGTGAGCTGTGTTTCTCCACAGAGTGGTTCAGGCTGGGAATGATGGGGCCTTCTTGGGGTGAGGAGAGCAGACAGACTCTTCTTTTCTGCTAGGAAGACCAGCAGCGTACCAGCAGCCTCCAAGATGCAGGGGGTCAACCAGAGCACATTGATTCAACCCACATTTTCCAGGCCCCCAGCTGGAGAGATCCCCTATGCTGGGCTCTGTGGGCCCGGAGATAGCCACAGGGTCTCTGCCTTGGGTAGAAAATGAGGGAACTGTATCCCAGTGGAACAATGCTTTATCACAAATGTGGTGGGGCATTAGAAGTGGGAGCAACATGGCACAGACCAGGAGGTTAGAGCAATAGGCTTCAAACTTTTTTCATCATTCACTCCATTCAAAGGAGAAAAAAATGAGCTCACCCCCCAATATTTTATATTATATACAAGCAACCATCATCAGAAGACTCAAGGCAAAACACGTACACAGGCGAGATTCATCATTAGCCAAGGTGTGACTACACGTCTACCTATCAAATAGTGTCCCCAAAAGGAAAAATAAATCTTGGGCTGACTTGTCTGACTTGATTTAGCTTGTCATTGTTTTGGTTCCCTTGTGGCTGATGAAGAGATCTTGCCGGAACCCCCACTGTTAATCCTGCCATTTTCTTGTCCACATGTACTAGCATTATTACCACCACTAACAACCCTGTTTTTCTATAGGAATCTTTTAAAACCACTTGTCTATCTCGTAAGGGTTAGTTTAGTTGAAAGCGGTGAATATAATCTGTAAATCCAATCTGGACTAATTAGTCTCCATTAACCTGAATTAACCAGGTTAATTAATCAGGATAACTACCAAAAACAGACCAAAGAGTAAAGTCCTCATCACCACTTGCTCAGAGTATTTCCCCTTCTCTCTGGAGCTTTCTGGATCAAGTGAGACATGAGGATACCTGGTACTCCAACTGGGAAGAGCATCAACGTGTCTATACCTGGCAAATGTGAATAAGGTTGAATTTTTTTCTTATTTGTTTAGATATCTTTCCCTGAACCTCAAGCGGCATTTGCATAGCTCACCTTGCAGGCTGCTGGAATAGGAAGATGGGGAGATTCAGAAAGAATTTTTAAGCTCAAGGGATGGCAGAGATCATCGAATCTACTTCTCACTTTTTGAGTAAATAAGGACTCCAAAAGAGAGATGATTTTCCAAGGTCACCTAGCTGGTCAGTGGCAGATCCCAGTGAGAAGGCAAATCTCTAGTCTTTTTTTATTTTGTTTTTGTTTTTTGAGACAGTCTCACTATGTTGCCCTCGATAGAATGCCGTTGCATTACAGCTCACAGCAACCTCCAACTCTTGGGCTTGAGCAATTCTCTTGCCTCAGCTTCCCAAGTAGCTGGGACTATAGGCACCCACCACAACGCCCGGCTATATTTTTGTTGCAGTTGTTTAGTTGGCCTGGGCTGGGTTCAAACCCACCACCCTTGGTGTATGTGGATGGCGCTATAACCACTGTGCTACAGGGGCTGAGCCAAATCTCTAGTTCTTGATGCTAAAACGGGCTGCCTCTTATGAAAGGGCCACAGGTTAGTCCTTTACTGGTCCTTTTACTGGACTATAGGCAGGTCTCAGTGCCTCTCATTGTGCTTTACTTTGAAGCCTCAGTTTCCTCATCTGTAAAATGGCACTAATCAAATTCAACTCTTGGGCTGCTGTTTGAGCACCCATAAGGTCCTGCTGAAACCTGTGAGGTAGGAAGTAACCTTTCCTTACACTCTGGAAGGTCCTGCTGAGATCCAAGGTGCCCCTGCAGCCTGAGGATTCTGCCTTTGCCCGCCATCCACACCAGAGGACCCTGCAATGGACTCAGAGCCTCTGCTGCTTATCACTGCTCCAGCCTGGGCAGGGGGCAGCTGTGGACGTGGGTCCTGGGCCTTTCAAAGCAATGTCCTGCAATCTTGATCCTATCCCTAAAGTTCCCCACCTCTAAGTCCTCCCTGTCTCCTGCAGGCAGTCCTACTCTTCCGTCCCCACCTCTCCCGAGCTGAGACCTCATCTGGGCTCCTGGTAGATGGCAGCACCCTCTATTCCAAAACCTTCAATGGCTTCACAGTCATTTCGTGTGAAGATGTGGCCCAGAAATCACCAGGAAGGGAGGTGGAGTGGGTCGAAGAAGTGGGGCACAGGGCAGGAGGGTGATGAATAGTCAGCTGGGCATAGACAGTAAGGGGGTTTCATTTTCTATAGAGACTTTTAAAACAATAAAACTGACCAAAAGTCCGACATTTATCATGGTGTGCCTGCAATTCTAAATGATGTCCGCAATAAAATACTCTTCCTTGCCAAGGGCAGGCCACTCCTACCTCCTGCCTTTGGTGTCTGGCCACTACTTTATACTATTCCCCTTAGTCGGAAGCATGTACTCATCACATCCCAAATAGGCTTAGAATGTTTTCCTCTCCCAGGTTCTTTGCTCATGTTGTTTCCTTTGACAATAATTCCCTCTCCAGCATGTGGTAGAAGCAGCTGCTACCAGGCTCAGCTGAGAGGAATGCTCCCTCTTCCAGGAGGTCTCCCCACGCCCATTCCTATCCAATCCCTTGCCGGCCGTGGCTCCTTCCCAGGCCTCCTGGCCTCTCCATAGAGTCAGTGGCAACATGTTTTCATCTCTAAAGGAAAATTCAGGAAGGAAGCTCGCAGCACAGAAAAACATACAAGGAGAGCCCCTTCCTAGCTGCGTGACCTCAGACAAGTAGCATGGCCTCTCTGAGCCTCAGTTTCTCCTCGGTGAAAAGCACTGTCTCACTTCCAAATGCCCCTCTTTCCTTAACCTTGACCATCCCTCCTTCTCTTAGCCACACCATGAACTTTGTCATCATGTGAAAATGTTCCACCTACTTCTAAAGTCACTCCTCCTGACAGCTCTCTCCTCATCTCCAGCCTCTCGTACCTGAAAGATGTGACCAGCCCCTTGCCAGCACCCCCAGTGCATCAGTAAAACCAGCTCAGGCCCAAGTGAAAGCCTTGGAACCCACAACCAGAGATCCCCCCGTCATAGGTGACACAATTCACTGGGCAATGCCCGACTCCATCACTGTGCCTTTTCTGAAAGGCTGGCCCAGCCATGGGGTCTGGGTCACGTGATTTCCATATGCTGTGGATGCCTGTTTCTTGTCACTAGTAACATGGGACATCACCTCACTCTTATCAACACTCAAAGATTCTTCACTCTACTGACCTTTTCCCACTTCATCTGGCAAGCCCCAGTGCAGGATGAACCTGGATAGCTAAGCAGCCTGGTGGGAGAGGAGACACAAAAAGGGTAAAGGCTTTTCCCATATGCTTGAAGGGCACTTCCAGACAAGCTGGAATCCCTGGGTCCCCCACATGGCCTCCTCTCCTTGTACCCAATGTCAATCCATCACTAAGCCCATCCTCCTCCCGTCCTACCTCAAAATGTCTCTTAAACTGGCCAGGAGCAGTGGCTCACACCTGAGCAAGAGCAAGACACTGGCTCTAAGAAAACATAGCTGGGTGTGAGGAGGGTGCCTGTAGTACCAGCTACTTGGGAGGCTGAGGCAAGAGAATCTTTTGAGCCCAAGAGTTTGAGGTTGCTGTGAGCTATGACACCATGGCACTCAACTGCAGGTGACTGAATGAGACTCTGTCTCAAAAAAACAAAAAACAACACAACAATAAAAAACATCTGTTAAACCATCCACTTATTTCCACTCCCAGGGCTACTACTGTCCATCCTCACTTGGCCATTAGTCTCAGCCACCACCTCGTGCACCCTTGATCTTTTTAAAACATGTAAATCTGAGCAAACCACTCCTTGGCCATTTCTCTACCTCTTCAGCCTCACCATACCCAGGGATCTGAGCTACAGACACTTGGTGCTTTTAATTTCTCAAACGCCTACTTCCTGCAGCCTCAGGGCCCTTTCACAGGTTTGCAGCCTGCTCCCCTCCCCCATCTGGTCACCCCCAACTCATCTTCCAGATCTCAGCTCGAAATCCTTTCTTGAGAATGGCCTTTGGCAGTGACCATGGATGAGGCACATTCTCTACCCCACACACCCCTTACTCCTCAGTCCTCCTGCCATCTGTTCCAGGTTTGGCGGGACACTGCTATCACTTTCCATCTCCCCTTTGGTCTGGGAGCCAGAGGGCAGAGCCTGTGTCTGTTTTGCTCTGCTCAGTATCCCTAATGCTGAGGCTCGTGCTTCTGCAAAAAGTGATTGATACATAAACAAAGGTCCCAGTCAAAAAATTAAGTTGAAAAGTAGCATTTTAGGGAATGAATAAGTGGGCATGTCTGGGTGAGGTGCCAGGATTATCTGAGCAGGGCAGATCTCTGTGGCCTTTCTCTGGGGTGGGCCACAGGCCAAGCTACTACTGGGAATGGTTATAACAAGGATGAGGCTAATGACCCAGCCTTCGAGCTCTCAAAGCTTCTTCCTGTTTGTTATCTCCCCAGCTCTCCATGCCTCCCCCATTACTCAGCTCTGGGCCTGTAATGACCGGGTCACTGAAGCATTTCTGAACTGGCACACCTCTACTCTGTAGCATGGACATTCTATTCTTCCCAAGGACCAGAACTCAAGAGCCTTTCCTTTGTGGCGTTTGGTTGAGAAAAAAGAAGTGGAATCTAATTAGAGCAGGTTCAAATCTCGGCTTCACCTCTTGTTGCCTGGCTGACCTTGCAAGTTTCCTTAGCCTCTCTGGGTGCCTGTTTCCTTATCTGTAAAAAGAGGATGAGACTATCTCCCTGTGAGATGGCTGTGAGGAGTCAAGGAATGAGGCACATTAAGAATCTATCTAACATAGGGCCCGCCACATATCACAAGGTTCCAAGACACAGTTTTTTACATTTTAAACTAAGAGCTCTGAAATGGGGATGCAGCTTATAATCATCCTTTAACTTCCTGCTGCTTTTTCTTAATGGATTATAAAATAATGGTACATTTTACAATACATGCAGCCCCGTCTTTAATGAAATATGACAGTAGATTAGTTTCTTTACCTCTTTTACAAAGAGCTGGAAGGTCTGTGGAGACCCCAGGGACCAAAGACCAAGGAAGCACATCGCTGAGTGGCAGGGCTCTACTGAAGTGGGACATTCACCCTGGATATCTGAAGCATCACGGAATCTGAAGGTTCGGGCCCTTCCCCAACCTGGTGCTCTTCTGGATCTTTTTCAGCTGGCCCAGCCCCACTCATAGGGTGGCCCAGACTCCCACAGGACCCTCACCTTTGCCTCTGGCCCCCTGCTCCTCCTACTGCTACAGGTCCCTGGCTCTGGGCAGTTTGGTCATAATGCTACTGTGCTTACAGTCACCTGAAACCCCCAGTCTTTGTCCCAAGAGTCCTGAGCCCCACCCCCAGAGACCTCCAGAGGCCTCTCCTCCAGTGTCACTCCATAGAACCATCTCCAAACTCTGCTCCCAGCCGTTCTGGAAGGCTAGCACTGGGGATGGCATCCAGGCCCCAGCAAAGTCCTCACACATCCAGCCTGATGATGTCAGAGTGGCCTGATCCTTGCATAATCTACACTGTCATTACAACATATATTACATGTCCGGTCAGCTCTCCATATCTGCAGGCTTTGAATCTTTGGATGTGACCAACCATGGATGGAAAATATTGGACAAAAATGTTCAAAAACCCAACAAGGCAAAATAATACAATTTTCCCCCAGTACTTTAAGCTGTTGTTTTAAAAATAAAAATTTTAGAAATATAGTGTAACAACTCTTTACACCATGTTTGTATTGTATTGGGTATTATAAGTAGTCTAAAGATGATATAAAGTACACAGAAGGATGTGCCTAGGTTATATGAAATACTATACCATTTTATGTCAGGGACTTGAACATCTATGGATTTTGGTATCCTTGGGGGTCCTGGAATCAATCCCCACCCCACCCCCTGGATACTGAGGAAAGACTGTACACTTAATACCAACTTTACAGAAATAAATTGTCTATGTCTATCATGTATAAAATTTTCAAAATACAGAAAAGACACAAGAAAAGATTCATTTGGTAACCAGCTTGCTGTCTGTTCCTCTGGGTATTTTATTATGTCTACATGTGTGTAAATATATTCTTTTCTCACATTCAAACCCAAACAGGTTCATTCCACACGTATTGCTCTTTTGCTTGCTTTTCAGCTACTGCGATATGGAGCCTCTCTCTCTGCAGACTGGTTTCCTCTTGGCTACCCCATGATGCTCACGATCATCATCCCTTCCCCTGCCAAGTCCCCACAGACTTTCCATCAGGTGCCAGAGCCTGACCCCAGCACCCAGGCCTCTGTAGGGTTCCTCAGAGCAGGGTGTGATCTTTGATGGGGCAATGGCTGCCTTCAGGGCCCCCTCCAGGCAAAGCCACACCCAAGCACAGAAATACTCTGACCTCTTAAATCAAGGGGTATGATGTTAATGGTGGCTGTCTGTCTCTGCCTGATCTGATTGTAGGTCTTTCAAAACATACCGGAAGTTCTCCCAGCTTGGCCTGGTATTTCCCTAACCCCCAGGGGCTCCAGAAATCACATTAAACAACAACGCACAGGTGCCTGGCATTTTATAGCTCATAAAGCACTTCCATACCCTTTATCCAATTTTGAGACCTACAGCAACCCTATAAATTAGGTAGGTAGGTACTTATTATCTCTATTTTATAGACAAAGAAACTGAGGCTGAGAGAGGTGGGGTAATTTACCCAATAACTACCCTTGTTTTTCCCCCTGCCCCTTCATATCCAGCTGATTCCAAACCCTATTAACCATCTCAGGACAGGCTGGGCCAGATGCCCCTGAGAGGGCCCACAGTTCCTGGGTTCCCTTTCATATTTGTAGCTCCCTCAGCAGGCTGTGGTGGGTCTGGCTTGTCCACATCCACAGCCCCCAAGCATAGAAAACCTCAACAGATGGCTCCTGGGGGGATGCTCAGTACAATTAACAAGGCAGAAAATACTGTCCCCCTTTTACACATGAAGACACTGAGGCATAAGAAGGGACAGGACTTGCTGAAGGAGCATGGGGTGAGGTCTCCCTCCTTACAGGCCGGGGTTGTTTTGTTCCACGGTTTCCCTGGTTGTCTGCAATCTTGACTCTGAACCACTACTTGCAGTTCATCTCCATCTTCTCTTGCACCGGCCCGACCTGGTCCAGCCAGGTGGGAAGGCAGGGTTGGCAGGAGCAGGCTTTGTTGGTGGTGGGTTCAATCCCCTAGCCTAGGCCCACACCCTGGGGCAGCCTTAGGAACAGCAGCAGGAGTTGCCCATTTCTTAAGTACTGCCACAGGCCCCGCCCTGTGCAAGCACTTCCTACCAACTTCCCATTTCACCCTGTGGCTGGTACCACAAGGATGCCATTTTGCAGGTGGGAGGAGAGAGACCCTGGCCCAAGGCCCCAGTGGCTGAGCTGGGGCTGGAAGCCAGGCCTGCATCCCTGGCAGTGGGCAGCTCCAGGAGCTTGTTGGTATTGGAGCCAGAAATAAATGCACAGTCAGAGTGCAGTAGACAACTCTCAGGGGCCCTGCAGCCTTGGCAAAGCCCCAAATTCTCTCTTCCCATCACCTGGCCACCTCCCAGCCAGGGCTGGAGAAACAAGACTCTTGGGCCCAGGGAACACAGGACTGTCCTGGTAGTCCACCACACTCCCAACGGGCAGTGTTATGCCATTTGCCAGCCCCCTGCATGCTCCAGGCTCCAGGCCAGGCTGGAAGCAGCTGTCACATCAACCCTGTGCAAATTCTCAGCTTCCTAGTTCTTATTTGAATGAGACCCCACATATTCCCTCTGACTGGCTGACAGATGCTAAACAAGGTCTCACCTCTCATTGGGCCTCACTTCCCCTATCTGAGAGATGATGCCAGGAGTGAGGTGGCTGGGAGGAAGGGCTAGGGTCTTAATAGAACCCACCAACCCTGGCATTCCAACGTTTGCCTACAGGTAGCAGAGCAAATGGGGAGAATAATAGAAAATGGACTGAAAGTCAATACACCAAAACATTTATATTGATTATCAGACATAGGTAATTTTTCTGTTTCCTTATCTTTTTCTAAAATTCTCCGTTATCATCAATCATCAAGTATTCATAATGAAAAATTTATTTTCTTTGTAAATTAACTTCATTGTGATATAATTTACATATAACACAATATACCCATTTAAAAATATGAATAATAAAAGTAATAATATCAAACCCATAAGGTGTTATAAGGAGTAGGTTAAAATACGTAAAATTTCAGACGGGGCTTGGAGCAGTATAAGAAGTGTTAAATAAGAGTTTGTTTAATATATAAGTCCAGAGCCAGCCTGGCTTTTTCCTCCTACTCACTTGGCCTGGACCTCCCACCTCTTCCCTAGCACCAAGTTCTCAGGTCCTCTGTCCCCCCGCCCCTGTGTTCACTGTCCGGCTCGCAGTTCAGCACTCCAGGCCTGGACTGTTTGCAATCTGCACACCTGCCTCAGTGCATTCAGGCTGCTACATCACAACACCATAAACTAAATTGCTTATAAACAACAGAAATTTATTTCTCACAATTCTGGAGAATGGGAAGTCCAAGATGAAGACAACAGATTTGGTACTGCCAGGGGTAGCAGAACTTCATGGTTCACAGAACAGTGTCTTCTCGCTGCATCCTCATGTGGTGGAAGATGTGAGGGTATCTCAGGGGCCCCTTTATAAGGGTACTAATCCCATGAAGGCACCATCTTCATGATCTAATTGCCTCCCAAAGCCCCACGTCCTAACACCATCACCTTGGGGGTTAGAATTTTGATATAGGAAATTTAGGGGGATACAAACATTCAGACCATAGTAACCTGAGAGGAATCACACTAATATTCAAATTTGGCCATGCTCTTGCTCTGTTTGAAAGCTTTCCATGGCTCCCCACTGCCTTTGACCAGAAGCCCTAGCGTCTCCATGAGACATAGTTTCAACAACTTACTGTTCTGTACCTTTGTTTCCTTACCTGCAAAAGAGATAAAAAATAGTAGCTCCCTCACAAACGTGTAGCATTCCACGCCATACATGGTGGGGTGCACTGTCTAGCCCAGAACCTCTCTGCCCCTTCTCCCTCCCTCACCCTGTTTCAGCCTACTCTTCTTAGGACCTGCCAGGTGTGGTTCTACCCAGTGTTTCTGCCCTCCAGCTGGATGGATCTTCCCCCAGAAATCAGCTCAGCTTACTCCCTCTCCTCCTTCAAACCTTTGCCTAAAAGTCACCTTCTCAATGAGTCTGAGACCACCCTCGTTAAAACTGCACCCCCTCTTCCCATCCCCTTCACACAAGTTAACTCCTCCTCCACCCTGTTTTTATTTGCTCCTTGTCTTTTAGTACCATCTATTTTACTTAATTATTTATTGTCTAACTCCCCTCCCCGACTGTACGCTCCTTCAGGGCAAATCTTTCTGGTGCAGGTCTATTTTGTTTATTGTCAGCACCCCCCTCCACACACACACACACACAAGATGAGGGCCCCATGTCCCTCCTCCTTAACTTCTTCAAGCTTATAATCATACCTTCTTAGTCCCCACCGCACCCTGCCAATCTCTCAATTATAATAAGGAGCACACTGCTCTTTAATTACCTGTATATCTTTTTCCATTTAGGCTGAACCAAATGAAATTGCCATTTTTTTTTTTTTTTGTAAATTGAAACCAGTCAGATATTGGCTCTTCATATGGTTTAGCCTAATATGTTTCCCACAGCAGCCTGTAGGCTGCCAGGAAGCACCTCATAGCCTCGTACACAGCAGGCACCCCATAAATGTTTGCCCACAGGAGCGAAGTCAGCTGTCCTGGCCCTTCAGATGGGGCATGATTGCAAAGTACCTCCAGTCTGTTCTGAAGGAGGCAAGGCACTAACTTTATACTTAAAATAATAGAGGATCCTACTGAGCTATTTTCTGGAACTTCTGCAATTTGATAGGGAGGATAAAAACACATCAAACTCTAAAACATCGATTTTTCAAACAGTGTGCCCTGAGAGGATCTTAGGTGTGTCATAAAAAATTTTAAAGATCATTAATTAAATTATTTTCTAAAGCTGTTCAAAGCACAGTAAGTATATTCTTTTTTTGTTTTACTTTTTTTTTTTTGATCAACATACTTTAAGTGTGCTACGGAAGTTTAACTACAGGTTTAAGTGTGCCATGAGATAAAAAAAAAGTTGGAAAACACTGCTCTAAAACAATTCAGGCTCTTGCCATTTAAAAGTAGCAAAAGTAGGGCAGCGCCTGTGGCTCAAAGGAGTAGAGTGGCAGCCCCATATGTGGGAGGTGGCGGGTTCAAACCCCGCCCCGGCCAAAAATGGCCAAAAAAAAAAGTAGCAAAAATTTAAGGCAGAAACCCCTTACAGAGGGGACTAACTGCCTCTACGGGGATTCATTTAATGATGGGGAGATTCCCTCTAATAAAAAGGTCTTTTACAGAGATTTGCTAAATCTAGTATGTGGGTTGCAAGAGCTGAAACAAATTTGCAATCACTGAGCCTACCCTCATTTCACAGATGGGGAAAGTAAGGTCCAGATAAGGGAGAGGACTGACCCAAGGTTGCACAGTGAGGGCAGAAGAGTTTGTCCTGGAGTCTATGTCTGCTGTCGTTAGTCTCATGGTCTTTTCTCTGGAACATATTGCTTCTATACGCTGGCCAGACCCCAGTAGGGTAAGCTTCAGTGTCACTATTTTTTAGGTTGTATTTTTCAAATAAAATGTGAATCAAGCCTCAGGTAAAACACAGAGCCTTACTACACGGCAACTTCTTACCAATAACAGCACTACATATGTGTCTCTCTACAGTTACTTCCTTAGGATAAAGTTCCCAAAGTAGAAGGCTAGGGACAAAGTGCAAGTAGAATCATTTTCACGATAATAAGCTGCCAGATTGCCCTGTGAAATGAAATGCCATAGGTGAATCCTATAGTCTTATCAGAACAGAGTTTTATCCTTTTATTTTTATGTCTGCTAATTTTATAGGAATAAATCCAGACTACTTTCATTTACTATATGGTATGTGTTAAAAACAAAAACTACTCTGGTCTAGGAATCAGGACACCCTGGGCTCAGCTGCTGGTTTGCTGCCAGACTGACCAGTCACATCCCCTCTGGGGACAGGGGATGCTTATCTATAAAATGATGGGGGTGGATGGCATGATTTTTTAAGGCCCCTTTGGCTCAGACACTCCATAATACTATGGTATATTTTACAAAATTATTACCATTGGATGACTTTTTAATAACCAGAATCTACCATGCTCCTAAATCAGGCTGAAATGCCTTAAACTAGCAGAGCAGGAAAACAGGGCCCAGATTATACATGAGTCAAGATGATAGGAGACTTAGGTAGCACTTAAGTCTGTGTGTTGGAGCTGGGCTCATGGGACAGCACTACACTTACTCTGCTTTTACAAGGGGATAAAAGCAGCTCCAAGCCTGGTGCAGTTCTACCATGACCACAGGGCAAGGTCAAGGTAAAGGCACCCTACTTCAGCCCTGGAATCCCACTGACTTTCAGTCAAAGGGAGGTTATCCCAAGTATATGCTCACTTAGCTCTGCTTGAATACCTACAATGATAGGGTGCTCACCACCTGTCAAGGGGCCCTTCCCTTCTTTTGGCTGTAAGGAAGCCCCTGAGTGAGGGGCAGGTCATGGGGGACAAGGGAGACCAGAAGCTCAGAAGTGATTCCCAGAAAGTCAATCCGGGCAGTCACTGGGGGAGTGGAGAAGAGACCCCAAGGACACAAAGGTCCTAGAGAGGGGCTGTAGGACCTGTTCGCACTCCAGGCCTCCCAGAAAGTGTGCAGGGGTACAGGAAGCTCAGGAGACATGTTCTAGCCCTGATGTACAGGTGGGTCCTGAACAAACCCCAGGCTGAGGAGGCGCTACAGCCCACTAGGGGCGGACACCTCAGCTCCCTCTTCTTGCCTTTGCCGCTCCTAGGCTCTGACAAGACACACTGCCTGGCCTAGGGCTTTCAGCCTGGAGGTGAACAGATTTAAGGGACCTGATCACTGTCCCAAGGGTGCAGAGGAATCAGATGCTGTGTGCCTAGAGCAGGACTAGCAGGAGGGGCAGTGACCAGGAAGAATAGCCCAGCTTGGTTCACAGCTAGTAACATGCTCACCAGCAGGAATGTACTATGGGGCAGCAAGACATTCCAGAGGGGGCATACAGAGGGGCTGGGCCAGAGGCCATACCTCTGTTTAACCCAGAGAGCCTGAAACCACAGTCCTCCAGACGTGTCTGCCCCAATCCCACTCAGACCCAGCCCTCTTGGCGCTGTAGCCCCTCTGAGGTCCAGGTGTGGCTTGGAGTCAGCCTTGTCACAGAGCTGAGACACAGCCAGAGGCCAGCGGCAGGCCAGGGCTACAAAGGGGATGGGGCCATCTTATACCAGTTTCTCAATCCAGGCGGCTGCCTGGATCTGGTCCAGTAACCAGTGTGCTCTGAGGGTCCAAGTAACCTCCAACCTAGGCTCCTCCAACTCCAGATGACCACGAGGCTGGTCTCAGCAGACTCTCACCGCCCCTCCTGCCTGCCCAGGTCAGCTGGGCAGGGACCTGTGTATACCCCCACCCTCCGCCCTCGTTTTCAGTACCGGGAAGCTGAGGCCCAGCAGGTAAACCAGCCAAGAGGAGGAGGGTCCCGACATGGGTCCCCTAGGCACCCGGGTCACAACAAGGGACCTGTCTAGACTGGCTGGCCGCACCCAGGGTGAGCCGCGCTCGCCCCGGGAGGGGTGGGCAGTGCAAACAGTGCCTACCGGGCTCGAGTCGTCCAGAACGCGGACCTTGCGGCGGCCCCTCCCAACAATCCTGTGAAGAGGGGGGCACCACTGCATCCGCTATTCCGATGGGGAAACTGAGCCCTGGAGAGAAGTGCTTCGTGTAAGATCACGCGGAGGGGCTGGAAGCCAGGTCCCCCGAGGCCGAGCCCCGCATCCCTCCCTCTCCCGGAGCTGCAGCCGGGTGGCACAGCGCGCACGCCCCGCCGACGCTCCTATCGCGCAGATAGGGAAGGCACGGCTGGTGGCGCGGGGCCGCCCTACCTTGATGACGGCCACGCAGGTGGCGGCGGCGGCGGCGTGGTCCGGCTCAGGCTACGCGCTCTTTGCCGCCCGCCGACTCCCAGCGCCCAGCGCCGCCGCCTCCTCTCCGCGCGCAGCCGAGCAGGCGGGGCTGGAGGGCGGGGCGGGGGCCGGCCCGGGTCCCTCTCGCGGTCTGCTTGGGCCTCCGGTAGTCCCCGCCCCGTCCCCGCCCGCGCTCTTGGCCCCTCTGGGCCGGCCTCGGGGCGTGCACACGCCGCAGTGATTGGGGCAGGGTGCCCGGCCACAGCCTAGGATAGGGACAGGCAGATCGACTGGTTTCGCGTCCCTCTCTTCCCTTGCTGTGTGTTGTGGACCAAGGGACTCGATCTCCTAGACCCTCAGTTTCCCCCAAGGTGAACTGGAGACAAGAACTGCGTCTCCCTTAAGGGATTGTTTAACTCTGGATGTGACGATCCCGTTGGGGTAAAGTGCGCGCCTAGAGCGCGGCGCCGGGGAAGCGCTCCTCAAGCCGGAGAGGTTGGGAGTGGTTGCTGAGGCTTCCCGGTCCGCGGGGAGAGAAAGAGCAGGGAGGGCAGGGCTGCGGTGTCGGGGAGGACGCTCGTCCTGCTCTCGGGAGCCGGGAGAGGGCGCTGATGCCCAGTTTCGCCGATTCCGGGGCCCTGGGGACGTTCGGCAATGGGAAGAAAAGATGGGAAGGCCCTGCTTTTAATACCACGGTCCAGCACTTACTTTGCCAGGCACTGTTTAAGCACCTTGTGTGCATTACTTCACTTCCTGTCACACAAGCCTATGAGGTTGACACTATTATTACCTATTTTACACATAAGGAAGCTGAGGCCCAGAGAGGTTAAGTACCTATCTTAATGTCACACAGCTAGTAATTCAACCCTAGGCAGCATGACTCCCAAGCCCAAGTTCCTAGGCACTCCACCACTCCACCTCTCTTGAGGGCCTAGAACAGTACCTGGCACATAGTAACACTCAATATATAGTTGTTGAGTGAATAACAGAGCATACTATGTATTTCTTTACATACTATTTCATTTAAGCCTACCAACCCTTTCATTTGGCCACTATTACCCCCATTTTATAGATAAGAAAATTGAGCCTTAGAGTGGCTAAGTACTTGGTGAGCCCATGATTGTCTCCTTTCACAGTTCACTGGGCCACTCTCGTGTCTAGAGCTGGATGTGCTCCCTGCCCAGCCCTTAAAGCCCAGTGTCCAGTATGGTCCTCAAAGCCTCCACCTGACAACTCTCAGACAGGTGTTGGAGCTGGACTGCTCAGTAGACAGATTGTATGCTTCAAGTATCAACATAAAGAGCTGGTATCTGAAGTTTCACAAAACATGTAGACTAAATCAGGATGTTGAGACTTCCTTATACTCATAGTTCATTATTGTTTTTACTTGAATTATACCTAGAGAGTGGGCACCACAACCTTTCCCAGGCTATGGCACACAAATGACTTAATTCACCTGGGGCTTGATTCACTAGTATCTCTGGTGCACCTCCCTAGTGTCACTCTCCTCACACTCTCACACCTTGTAGCCTTTGCTCTGCTAGGAATTCTCTTCTTACGCCATCATCTCCTCCTATCTAAACCTACTCATCCTCCCAGGCCCAGCCTTCCCAGACGTGCATGGATGTAGCCTCCCAGGCTTGTATCTGCACTTTCCCATCCTGTGCCAAGGTGGGTGGTGACTGAGACTCTGGAGAACAGCTGGGTTTTTTTAAAGAGGGTTTTGCCCAGGTTAGAGTATCATGGCATCAGCCTAGCTCACAGCAACTTCAAACTTCTGGGTTCAAATGATCCTCCTGCCTGAGCCTCTGGAGTACCTGCCACAATGCCCAGCTAGTTTTTCTGTTTTCAGTAGAGACAGGTCTCACTCTTGCTTAGGCTGGTTTCAAACTCCTGAGCTAAGCGATCCTCCCACCTCAGCCTCCCAGAGTGCTAGGTTTACTCCTTAGGAGCCACCACACCTGGCCGGGAACAGCTGGTTTGACAGGGACCTCTCTGGAGGCTGTGGACATATGGCCTGATAAGCCAGAGGGGGAGCTTCTGCAAGAGACATCACCTGGTACCCTTCCTGGGGCTGCTGTGTGTGTGTGTACATGTGTGTGCACCTGTGTGTGAGGGAGTTCTCCTGTCCTTTCCCTTCCCTAGTCCTGCTTCGGATACAGGCTAATTGCACACATGGGGAAACAGGCCAGAGCAGCCATGACCTACATAGGGACCTCTAGCTTAAAATTACACAGCAGGTCTGGCTCCAAAGTTAGGCTTATCTGACAGCATCTTCTATTGGACCTCAGTGCTGACCAAGAGGGGCCAGGAAACCTCCCCGTCCTTCCTGCTGCATCAACATAGCCAGCTTTGTAAACACCTCATGTGGGTCCATAACACGTACATGGGAGGACAAGATCTCCATTTTTCTGTACAACATGGCCCTGTGTCTATGGGGGATAGAGCTGAGAAAGAGTATGAAAATGACACCTGATGAGGGGAGGTCTGTTTGGGGACAGTAGCCCTGAACACAGGCAATCTGTGGAAGTGAGTATGCACCTCCCACTTTGGGATGGTGTAACTGTGGGGGGAGTGTTCCAAAGTGTCTTCCAGGCCCCTCTTTGATCCTGCCCCTTATTCTTGGGAATGTCGCCCCAGGGTTCCCTGGGTAATTCCTTTTCCCTCCCCTGTGGAGTGGGGCCTAGGGATGCTTTGAGCCTGAGGTCCCATCCCCCAGGGTGGGAAGGTGGGGCTGAGAGGGATCAGATCCTCCAGGCTGGAAGGCAGCAGCCCCTGGGGAAGGGGGCAACAGCTGTGGTTCGGGCCAGGAAACCGACACCAGGGGAGGGCCACAAATGCCCTCCAGGAAGAGCAGGGGAGAACAGCAGGCTCTCCGCTGCAGCAGGACTGGACCTTCTAGGGTGGGGCCCACCAGTCCCTGCTATAGCCTTGATGCCTTGTTCCCCTCTCGGGAAGGGACTATCATTACAATACCAGCTTGAGACAACAATTAGGAAGGTATTCCTCTCATTTTCCTTTGCCTAGAGTTAAACCCATGAGTATAACCCCAGAAGGCCACAGGCTAGGACTGTCCTTTCCCTGGGTCCTTGGGGGAGGTGTTCTGGGTACCAGAGAAGATGAGGTGAGCAGGGAGAAGCTCTCCCTGGCTTTGCAGTCAGGACTTAAGCAAGGCTTAACAACTCAGGGGCTGTGTGACTTAGGGCAGGTTAGCTAACCTCTCTGAGCCTGTCTACTTGTCTGTAACCTGGGCATGGTCTGGGTGAGCAGGTGCTGCAGCACAGGCAGCTCTCATTCCCAGACCCCCCTTCAAAGCTGGAAGAGGCAGTGAATCCTCACTGTACTGTGGTCCCAACCCTCCCAGTGGAACCAGAGCTCAGGCAGCAATGGGACAAATGCAAAGCACCCCTTTCCCCTATGGGTGAAGGGCAGAGCATAAGCTGCCAACTCTGAGCAGAGTCTCGCCTCTGCCTAGGGTGAGGATGGGAGGATGGAGGGGAGGAGGAAGAAGGCACAACTGAGAGGGGAATGGGGAAGGAGAAAAGGAGGGAAGAAGAGGTATGGAGCAGTGGGAGGAAAGGGAGGCTGGGTAGGAGGGTGCTGTTATCCGGCAGCTCCATGCCCAATCCTTGCTGCTTTTTTTTTGCAGTTTTTGGCTGGGGTTGGGTTTGAACCTGCCACCTCTGGCATATGGGGCCAGTGCCCTACTCCTTTGAGCCACAGGCACTGCCTCTTGCTGCTTTTTTTTGACTGTGGTTGTTTCTACTGAAGAGAGAATATGAATTTCAAGGCTGGAACTTGGACTTTTTAGGCCCCAGATCCCCCAGTGCTGTTTCCTTCATAAGAAAGGCCTGTAATCCCAGCATTTTGGAAAGCTAAGAAGGTAGGAACTCCTTGAGACTGGCCTGGGCAACACAGTGAGGCTAAAAATATTAGCCAGGCATGGTGGTACATACCTGTAGTCCCAGCTACTTAGGAAGGTCCATTGAGCCCAGGAGTTCAAGGTTGCAGTGAGCTGTGATTGAGCCACTGTATCTGGCCTAGAACTTAGAGCAAGATTCCATCTCTTTTGAAAAAAAAAAGTCAGATACACTTCATTCTGCCCCAGGCTCAGAACCATCATTATCTCCTTTAACCCTTCTGGGAGCTCCATAAGGCTGGGCTCCTGTCACTCCAAAGACCAACCAACTTTAAAGTTACATCATCCATTCTGTCGGAGGGTAGAGGAAGGGTACTCGGAAGGCCTCCCACCCCATGCTGTGGTGCAGTGTGGGAGCTGGTTGTTTGGTTGCTTAGCCCTTCTGTGGCTAGGGACCAGTCAGGGCTACCAAAGAGCCTGCCCCTGGTCCTCAGTGATGGGCAAGTCTTCCTCCCAGCTCTAAACAGAAGCTTGGGATCACAGCCAGGAAGTTTGAGGCCAGCTTCACCTAATCCTGGGTGGTTTTCCCAAGAGGAGGTTTCCACGTGAGAACCCCAAAGGCAGGGATACTGTACTTAGGCTGTACTGGCTTACCAGCACAGTCACAGTTTGGCTGAGAAATGAGTTGTTGCCAAAATCCCTTGACCTCCCTAGTCTGTTGAGGAAGGACCTGGCAGAGCCTGACTCTGGGCCTGGGCCACAAAGCCCTGAGTTCCTGCCTTGGTGGGTCTGATAAGCCAGCTTGACTAGGTGGGTGGCACTGCCCACACACCACTTTCTCCACACCCTCCTAACCACACATTTTTCAGAGGACAGATGGGCAGTGGGATGTCCGTGGCTGGGATCCTGACTCAGGGCTCTTTGCCCAACCCCTATACCAAGTCCCTCATGGTGGTGGGAAGGGGGTTTCTCTAGGAACCCACCAAAATGGGCTGTGAGCAGAAAGGAGGGCATGGCTCTGGAAACAGGCTTCAGTCCACAGAGGGTGGGCCTGGAAGGCAGACCCAGTCAGCACGGCAGAGGAGCTGCTACCTCTGCAGAAAGCCTAAATACTGAGGCCCCAGCTCCACTGCACAGACACCCAGGGACATTCTGGGCTGGACTGCCCTATGGTGGCACACCCTGGCACCATGGGCCCACCCAGGAAAAACTAGTAACTGAAAACTGTTTAAGTTCCAAAGTTTGTGAACTATTTCCAACATTTACATTGTTTTATAATGATATAACCTAGAGAGTGTTCAAGCTTACCCTATAAAGACAGCACTCTTGCTTGTCTACATGCTAAAGTGCTCTGTGGGAGGTAAAAAAGGAATGGCATCTCTGGAAAGTGCCCAGGAAGAGGTAACCTAACCAATGGCTTTGCAGCAGACAACGTCTCAAAGGGGAGACTGAGGCCCAGAGAGGGGAAGGGACTTGTCCATAGTCACGTGGTGATGGGCTACATGTGTCCAAAGTCACATGGTGATGAGCAACTTCCAAGGACCTGCCAGCCAACAGTGACGATGGCCAAGTCAGGCCTCCCCCTCCCCCTCGTCCTCACTGGCGCAGCCCTCGGGCACTGCTCTGGCCTGAGATGCCCGCCTTTCCAAGTACTCGGCCTTAAGCTGTTCCAGCTCCCGCAGCTCAATTTCCAGCCGCTCCCGGTGGACCGTCCGCAGCTGCCGCAGCTGCTTCATGGAAAAGGGGTTCATGTCATTGAAGGCGATGTTCATCAGCTTCCTGTGGGGAGGGCACGGTCGGTTCAGTGCCCAATGCCTCACTGGGCCTGTGTTTACCAGGTCCTCCTAGACATCCCCCGTGTAGCTGAGCCCCTGGCCCCTGCCCTTGGAGAGGAAACCGTGAATAAGATGATTTTACCCAGGGTGATTCGTGCTGGGGCAGGAGGAGGCTCAGGGCAATGGGAGCTCAGAGAAGGGTACCTAAGCCAGCAGGGAAAGGTTGGTCAGAGAAGGCTTCTGGAGGAGGTGGCTTGTGAGCTGAGTTTTAAAGGATGAAAGTTTTAAAAGTTGATCAGGCAAGAAGATGATGGTGGTGGAAGTGGCAAGGAGGTATTCAGAGTAAAAAAATCAACAAGGACAAAACCTAGAGGAGAGGTTGTTGTAGGAACCCAAATAATTCTGTCTTCCAGGATCCCAGGCCAGGAGTCTTTGGGCTAGGGGAAAGTGGGCAAGAAATGAAACTGCAGGGAGGCTTCAGATGACCTGCTTCAGTGACAGACAGATCACTGATGGATCTTCACATGGCAAATCCCAGCCTCCCCTCTGCTATGTCCTGGGGTGCATAGGTGGTGGGGTGCAGAGGGCAGTGGGGCTCTCACCGGCTGTTGCAGATGGTCTTGGTGAAAAGGCGCAGGTACTGGTAGATCTCTAGGCTGTCCTGCAGCCTCAGAATCTCCTCCTCATTGTACTTGAAGATGGCCAGGGCATAGCGAAACACCACCTGGGGGCAAAGAAGAGGCTTGATGGGGCATGGGGGGCCAGGTGGGTAATCCCCAGAAGGAGAAAAACCCACAGTCCCAGGCAGCATGGGAGTCCCTGGACAGGTTGCACAATGTGGGGGGAGCACGGCTTGAAATCTGGGCATTCGGGTTAAGTCCCAGCTCCAGCCTGTCCTGTTGGACCTAAGGGCATTAAACCGTGTCTTTGCATGGGCTTCTGGCAGGGACAAATGAAAGGACAAGTTTGAAGGTGTCTTGGGAACTGAGGGGTAGGAACTGGAGACGTGGGGTGGACCAGCCCCAAGCTCCAGCCCCCTACCCCGGGCTTAGTCCAAACAGGAAGAGGAGATGGAGAGGCCCAGGTGACCTTGGAGCAATGGTCAGACTAGGGATGTGCCCCCCAATCATGCTCATGCCTTCTCTCCAGGGAAAGGCAACCCCACTTCAGGATGCATCCTCAGAGGTAGAACCAGATGTCCCTCTCATATGTGCAAAGCACTTCACAAATTACAAAGCCAAGTTCCCAGGAGACGTCAACAACCCTGACAGGTGAGCACTGCCTTCCCATTCTCCAGGGGCAGAATTAAAGCCCGGAGAGGCAAAGGGACTTGCTCAGGGCCTGCCTGCTCATCCCCTAGCAGCACCCTACCTTGGTCCCCTCATACAGGAAGGCATCCCAGACCCGGAAGAGGATGTCACTGATAAGGCTGTCTGCGAAGACCACAAGGAACCAGTTGAAGGTGATGAGGGACAGGTCTACACGGTGCTGCCTCAGGTGGGCCATCAGCCTGGGCAGCTTCTCTGAGAGGAGGTCCTGGAGCACCCGCTGGTCCACCTAGAAGCCAGTGAGAAAGCCTGTCACCTGCAGCCACCCTGCCTGCCCTTCCTATGCAGTCAGCCCACACATAACCCTGAAGCTGCTGTGGATAGGCCCTGCCCTGCCCAAAGCCGCAGTGCTAGGGGGAGCTGGAGGACAGGCGCAGAGCTGAGAGGCAGGCACAGCACCACATTACTTTGCTGCTCCTGACATAGGCCAGAGCCATCTGGGCTGGAGCATCGCCGGCAGGTCTGTGTGGGCTGGTAAGTCCTCAGCCCCCTTGCCCACCTAAGCTTGAGCCAAGCAGGAGCCTAGGGGCCAGGCTGATCCACTTGGCAGTTCAGAGAAACTGGTCTCATTCACAGAGGTCCTGGGGAGCAGGAGCTTTGTCTCTAGGCTGTGTCAGCTGACAGATACCCACAGCTCCTTCTCTATACTTATTTTGGGCTAGACTCAAAATCCAGGCACTGGATGGATGTTTGAGGCGAGGTCCTGTGGCAGGCGTGTGAGGGGCATAATGTCCTGCCACTTTGTACATCAAAGAATCTTCTCAAAGCAGGACGCTGCTGGGCAATGGCTGCCAGTAACCTCTCCTTGTGGCCATTGTCACACCTCCATCCTTGTTTCATTGGACCCAGCTGATTACTCCCAGCACTGGCTCCTCTCTGGCTCTAAAACACGGTTCTTCTGTAGTTCTCCTCCTACCTCTGGGATGTCTTCTTCCAGGAGTCAGCATCGGCTGTGGCAAACACCCAGCGGCTTCCCTCCTGCTTTACTCAGAAGCCTGGGCCAGCTGTGGAGGCCAAGGGTCCAGCTCAAAACCTAAGGTAACTCACTGAAGCTAAGATGCCAGTGAACCTACTCTACTGAAAGGACTTATGGAGGAACTGATATGATGTCTGAAATTTACTTCAACATAATCAGAGTGGGAGCACAGGCGTAACAACGTTGGCCTCCCTGTGTTGATAATCACTAAAACCAGGTGATGAACACATGGAGGTTCATTATGCTATTTTCTCTATTTGTTTAAATGTGGGAAATTTTCCATAATAAAAGAGGAAAGGAAAGCACCTCAAACCCTGTCACATTGCTTATACAACATATCTCAATGTCATAGGTGTTAAGATGTGAAAATGAAACACCGTACATTTCCCAGCCTACCTTGAGACTAGGGTAGCCAGGAGATAGAGCTCTGACCAGTAGGATGTAAATAGAAATTGTTCCTGCTGTTACCCTGGCCCAGGCCATGGCCACAGTGCCAGAGGTGGTGCAGCCATCTTGTGACCACAAGGCAATGGGCATGAGTCACATGCCAGGGATGGTAGAATAGGGAGCCAGAAGAAGCCTGAGGCCTGATGGCACTGAAGAGTGCGCACTGCCTTGTCTTCATCTGAGAAAACTAATCCCCCAATGAAGCCACTGTTAGTTTGGGTTTCCCTTCCATGAGGCAAAATGAAATCCTTACTGGAGTCAACATCCATATGCTGATGACACCCAAGTCTTTTTTTTAAAATTTCAGATTGATATAAGGGTACAGATGATTAGGTTACATAGGTTACATTGACTGCATGTTAGGTAAAGTTCAAGTTAAGCCCTTCAACCAGGAGGTGTTACATATACCACTACATTGTGCCTGATAGGTGAGTGCCCCCCCAACCCCCTCTCTCCTCCCTCCCCTCCCCTCCACTTGAATATGGTTGTTTTTCTCTTGTGTGGGTATGTAGTTGTTCACCCGGTGGTTTCATGTTAGTACTGAGGACACTGGATACTTGCTTTTCCATTCTTGTGATACTTTACTTTGGAGAATGTTCTCTGTCCTTCCAGGTAAATACAAAAGACGTAAAGTCTCCATTTTTTTTTTATGGCTGAATAGTAAGTATTCCATGGCATACACATACCATAATTTATTTATCCATTCTTGAGTTGATGGGCACTTGGGTTGTTTCCCCATCTTGGTGATTGTGAATTAAGCTGCAATAAACCTTCTAGTGCACATGTCCTTATGGTAAATTGATTTTTCTTCCCTGCTGGGTACATACCTAGTAACGGGATTGCGGGATCAAATGGAAGATCTACTTTTAGCTCTTTGAGCATTCTCCATACTTCTTTCCAAAAGGGCTGTATTAGTTTGCAATCTCACCAACAGCGTATAAGTGTTCCCTTCTCTCTATACCCACACCAGCATCTGTAGCTTTGGGATTTTGTGATGTGGGCTATTCTCACTGGGGTTAGGTGATATCTCAGATTGGTTTTGATTTGCATTTCTCTGATGATTAGAAATGACGAGCATTTTTTTATGTGTTTGTTAGCCGTTTGTCGTCTTCTTGGGAGAGGGTTCTGTTCATGTCTCTTGCCCAGTGATAAATGGGATTGCTTGCTCTTTCCTTGCTGATTGAGTTCTCTGTAGCTTCTGGTTATTAGCCCTTTGTCAGATTCATAACATGTACATATCTCCCGCCATTCTGAAGGTTGTCTATTTGCTTTAATTGTTGTGTCCTTAGCTGTGGAAAGGCTTTTTAGCTTGATCAGGTCCCATTTATTTATTTTAGTTGCTGTCACAATTGCCAAGGGGGTCTTCTTCATAAAATCTTTCCCCAGGGACTCCCAAGTCTTGATTGCTCCCTCAGCTCCACATCTGAACATCCACCATCCCCTGACCTCCCAACCCATATGGGCATCCCAGACAGAGGATCAGTATTAGACAATCCAGGTAGAAAAGGAAGAGAAAAGCCTGGGTGGGCAGATACTAACTGGCTGGTGGGTTTGGGGGTAGGAAGTGAGAAGGTGGCCTCTCTGTACAGCAGAGGTGCTGATGCTGCAAGACTGTGGCAGGGGAGACCAAGAGAGGCTGGCAAGTGGGGATGGCAGGGTTCAGATGTTTGTGCATTTACAGCTCCCAACAAGCCCATGGAGAAACTTTATTCCCACTCAAAAGTGGACCAGCCTGAGGTTTAGAAAGGTGATGTCACTTGGCATGTGACACACCTGGTTAGTGGAGGGATAGGGGTCTGAACTCAGCTCTGCCTGGCTCTAGAACCAACCTATGTTCAGAGGGCAGCTGAGGAGGCAATGAGATGATGGAGGCAGCATGCCCTCAGTAGACAATGATGAGTGTATCTGAGAGTCAGCACCATCACCTCCCATCCTCCTAGCCCCATCGCCCATCCTATCTAATCTATCTTGAAATTCTTGACTGGCAAATAGCAAGTGACATCAGATTTCCTTCTCCTCCCCTCCCCTCCCCTCCCCAGGAAACCCACTGTTTCAAATGGCATGATGTCATTGCTGAAATAACAACAGTCTGGCCCAACAATTCTAAAGGGTACCAGCTCATTGGAAGTCCCCAAGAGTCCCAGAGAAGGTTATTGGCCTACAGTTCAGAGGGAGAAATGGTGGCCTAAAAGATTCCCTGGCTTGCACGAACAATTCAAGGGCACTGCCTGGATGGCCGGCAAGTTCCCTCCCTATCCCACTCACCTGGGATGCCATTAGCATCTTGCTGTAGTAATCAGCTGGCAATATGGTCTCCACAATGGCCACCAGGCACCAGAAGGCATTCTCCTCCTCTTCTAGGACCAGCAGAGCAATGGCTGCCAGCCTGGAATGGAATGGAAAGAAGCTCGCTGGGTCCCGGGGGAAGGCCCTCTGTACAAGCACCAGTCCGACCCCACGTCCCACTCCCTACCCAGGCTGGTGCTCTGATACCTAGGGTGAGACAAATACTCTTTTGGGGAGGATGACCCTGGAGATTTCCAGAATAACAGAGATCATTTCAGAGTAGGAGCTCTGGACTTAGGTTGTCTGGGTGTGAATCTTGGTCTTGCTTCCTGGGTGACCTGGGGCAAGTTACTTGACCTCTCTGAGTCTCAGCCTTCTCATAACAATCATAAGACTGTTGTGAGATGAACACAGTTCATTTAGTGCTCAGTACAATGCTGGGAACATAGTAAGCGCCTACAAATGTAGCTAGCCTCACCTTAATCATCATAGAATTAAAGACCTTGATAAGCACACGAACATCTCTGAATCTCGATTTTATGATCTCTAAAGTAAGATCAACAATATCTACCAACCCCCTCCCCCGCCCGTGAGTGAGAAGACAGATGTACAGTTCCTTGCTCACTGGCACAAACCAGGTGTGCAATACACATAGTTCTTTTTCTCTACTTCTCATCCCCTCAAAGTTATCGTGAGGCTCTAATAAGATCATGAGTGAGAAAAAAAAAACCTATAGGGCAGATCAGGGAAGTCCTCTTGGGAGAAGTACAGTTGTCCCTCCTTCTCCCATTTAACCTGGCAGCTCTGAGCCACAGCCAATCTAGTATGTTTCCCAAAACATATTCCATGGCCTCCTAAGATGCTAAGTGAATGCAAGCTCTCACACTCAAAGTGCACATTCTGGCTCGGCGCCTGTGGCTCAAGTGGCTAAGGTGCCAGCCACATACACCTAAGGTGGCGGGTTCGAATCCCCAGCCTGGGCCCGCCAAACAACAATGATGGCTGCAACTAAAAAAAAAATGGCTGGGCGTTGTGGCGGGCGCCTGTGGTCCCAGCTACTTGGGAGGCTGAGGCAGGAGACTCGCTTGAACCCAGGAGTTGGAGGTTGCCATGAGCTGTCATGCCATGGCACTCTACCCAGGGGAATAGCTTGAGGCTCCATCTCAAAAAAAAAAAAAAAAAAGTGCACATTCTAGCCCCTTCTTAAAGGCTTATGATATACACTATTTTAGTAAAGCCTCAGAAATCCTGCCATGACTAAGCCTGTGTGACTGACTCTAACTAACCTGGGTTACTCAGTGGGTCCACGGAGCACTTTTTTTTTTTTTTGAGACAGCGTTTCACTTTGTCGCCCTCTGTAGAGTGCTATGCCAGCATAGCTCACAGCAACCTCAACCTCTTGAGCTCAAGCAATCCTCTTGACTCAGCTTCCCAAATAACTGGAACTATAGGCACCCGCCTTAACACCCAGCTAGTTTTTAAAGATGGGATCTTGCTCTTGCTCGGGCTGGTCTCGAACTCCTGAGCTCAAGTGATCCACATGCCTTGGCCTTGGATTTCCAGACTTGAACCACCACATCTGGCCTCATGGAGCACTTTGTACACTGCACCCACAGATGCCTGATGGGGCCTGGATTCCTCAGAGCACCCTTAGGGAGATGCCGCTTTACAGCATTTGGAGCCTCAGACTCCCTGTGCACTTAAAGAGCACATTTCATTGTTCAGACATTTATGCTTCTCTGGGTTCTCACCAGATTGGATTCATGATCTCTATCTTTCTTCTGAGTTCATGACTCTTAGAAACAGGTCAAATATCAAAATAAAATAAAATAATTCCCTTCTCTTTTTCCAGCAGATTAGGAAGGAATATCTCCCCACTCTGGCTCAAATATTTGTAAAAAAAAACCTTCCTGAGTCTGAGCTGAGTGAATAAAGAAAAGAATAGTCAAAGAACTTCTAGGAAGTGGAAGGCTCTGTCCTCTCAAGAGCTGCAGGGGAAGGAACTTCCAGAGGTCATTGAGTTTAAGGATAGTAAATGTGAGGTTTACCACCAGCCACCACACTCTTTGTGCCCAGGGAAGACATAACCAATTAATTATGGCAATATTCCCTTTGTCTATGCCCAGGGAAGATAAAACTAATCGATCATAGCACTCTTTCTCCCTGGTCTGGAGGCTACACAGAAAATAACTTAAGACAAGGCTCCAGGGAACTGCTTCCTACTGGTCCTCTCTGGTCTACACAAACCAAGATCCCAAAACCAGAAGTGACTTGCTCAAGATCACAGGCAGTTGGTGGCAGGAAGCCAGCACTCCCAACGTCCAGCCTGGTGCTCTCTTCTGTCCCCAACCCCATTCCACTAAGCCTCAGGAGCCCTTGGTCAGAAGTTGGCTGCCAGCATTGGCTTAGACTTCTACACACATCAGAAGCTTCATATCTGACACTGGTTGCTAGGGCTTACTAATTGCTTAGGGCTACAGCTAGACTACAAGCAGGCTTGCAAAGGAGGGAGTATATTGATGGGAGTGAGAAAAACCTACTTTTAAAGCATTCTACTTGTCAACAACAAAAATAAATGGGACTTAATTAAACTGAAAAGCTTCTGTACAGCTAAGGAGACAACCAAAGCAAATAGACAACCTACACAATGGGAAAGGATATTTGCAAATTTTGAATCAGACAAAGAGAACTCAAATTAATCCACATGAAAAAAAGCCAACAATCCCATATATC